>BQNB010008452.1:46474-87483 GCA_026074375.1 Tanacetum coccineum
CAGATACAAAACGATTTAATTCCAATTTAAAAAACTATATCTTATTGTCGATTTCGAAGATGTATTGGCTGAATTATATAAAATGCGGGCTTCTTTTCATGCATCGTTCACTTTTTTTTCTTTAAGCTTTATGCATGTCATTTAGTTATATTATATGTGTTCTAAATTACATTGATATTATACATTTTGATACATACTTTATTAAAACATTTATTCATAAATTTAAGAACATGAAACCATCTTATATATAAAAATCTGAGAATATTTATCCATGCATTTTGACATAACATGCCATTGAGACACTGATACAAAAATTCAAAAAGCCTAATACATTGAAAACACTAAATTTATACACAATCATCTAACCCTTAAGAGTTCCAACTATTGTTACATTGATACGCACAATTAAACGACATTGAGTTCCAACTTACAACTGTTGTTACATTGATACACACAATCATCCATAGCCTTCTCCGCTGCCAACCTCGTGGATTTGCTTAGAAGTTTAAATTTAAGGTTTCCTATTACAACTTCAAACAAAAAACACAACGCAACAAATTGTTTGGCCGTTTTATTATAATGTATTATCTCATATATTTTTGTGACTTTTCATAATCACATTCTTAAACGTGAACTGTTTTGCCGTCTATATATAGTATACTTAAACTAGTTAGAAAGTGATTGAAGAGTAAACTGATGATACTAAGATTTACTAGGTTAACATATTAACTAAGAGTGTCATGTATGCATGCATGAAGTAAGTAGTATATATAGTTATATACTTCTAATATTATGACAGATACATCAAAACCTTAACGTACAAATTATATTTACTTCAATATAAATAAACAGTAACATTAATACAAATTAAAGGAGAACTATAGTCACATTTACAAACCATTAGTAATACTTTAATACACATGTCTCACAAAAATAATCATTTGATACACAAAAGATTGTTATATGCAATATATTTCTTGATACATCAAGTTACTAACTACCTAATCTTTGACACATCAAGTTTTAATTCTAACAACCTAATTAACAGTCAATATATTTAAATAAATATTTTACACAAGGGTTAATACACAAAAAAGTTACTAAAGTTTGGCCGAATGTTCATCTAAGTTAATATTGTTTTTTTAGTTACAGATAGGTTACTCAAGTATGAGGGTTTAATATTTGGGTTACCGAACCTTGAAACAGTTTACAAAGAGGTTACTCAAGTATACGAGTTTATTATTTAGGTTACTGAACCTTTTATAAATTTGGCTTGCTGACCCTTAAAAAAAGTCAATTGTATACTTGGCCAAACTTGAGTAACCTATTTGTAACAAAAAAAAAAACAATAGTAACTTAAGTGAATATTTGGCCAAACTTTAGTAACTTTTTTGTGTATTAACCCTTTACACAACTTCTAACTTTATGAAACATAAAGTTTTGTTACTTAAAACAGAGATCCACGAATAAAAAATATTGATACATGAGTTTGCAAGAATTGATTTATCAGTACATATATTAGACCTTAGAAACCCTAAAAGACAAAAATACATAAATCTGAAAACCCTAAAAACCCGGTCGAATTTGAAACCATGTTGAATCCGAATCTTTAAAGAATACGTATCACCTTTGAGATCAGGTACAACCTTGAAACGATTTACACTGACGATGACAGAGCCTTTTACATGGATTAAAGCTATTGATTAAGAAGTGATATGTTACGCCATGGACAAATGCAACAACCGTACATTATAATTTTATTAGGATATGGAGGAGCGAATCGCCGGTTAGAGAGAAAGAGGGATAGAGAAGACGTTTCATGATGATAAATAATAGGATCACTGATTTCAATTGTGAGGATAAAAAACGTATATTAGAGAAATATAAGGAATTAGTTGATTACCTAAAATACCCTTATAATTTCATTTGTAATTTTGTTTTATGTAAAATCTCTAATTTCCATTTGTCGCGAATTTATTGGCTTCTCACACTTTTTATTTTAAGCACTATCTTAGATGAACCTCATTATATTATATATATATATATATATATATATATATATATATATATATACTAGTTGCAAAACCTGCCCCGTTGGGCGGGTATGACTTGTGATTTTTGTTTTCAATTTTATTTTTGGTTAAATATTTTTTTTTAAATTTCTTTATTATAGAAACATTTTTAAACCATTTTGTTTATGTAGTTGTTAAATTAAGATGTTCATAACAACAGACACACCCGTTTGTCAGCTCTTTGAGTTCTAAATTCTTCAACCAATATTTAGTCTCGAAGAAATGCCGTCCCTCAAATGTGTCCGAAGTCAGTGCTTTTATTGCCTTGATGTCATTTCCACGTCAATGACCATAATCAATATAAATGAATGGAAAATCCACAAATGTTTAGCTGCCCAACAGAAACCAATATATGATAGGACCTAATAAGCCTAATGTATTAGGAGGTAACCAAATGTTAATGAATCAAATAGAGAAAAGGGTGCTAATGAAAGTATACTATGTTTCCCACAGTCCATAGCCATCTAGCGCATAGTTCACAATCTAGCTTTACCATTGCAATCCATATCCAAGATTCTTCGTGTGCCTAATCCAGCACCCACGACCAATGGGAATTAACAATGTACAACATGCTGAGCAGATGCAAGGGCCTTGCACCTTGTACAGAGTCGCAGACAAGACAGTGTTCCTGCACCTTCGTAATATGGTTCGATACAATGCTTATTCGTTGATAATGTTAACACTTAAGCGATATACATAACACATACATCATAGTGGTATTCTTTTGAAGTGTCGATTCAACATAAGATGATTAACTTTGCCTCGTTTATGATGGATAAAGACTTACAGTGATGATATAACTGGAATTAGATTAGTGAATCAACAAATCTACATATACCGTTATTAGTTAAAATTGCTGAACATTTGAACAAAGAAACTGTTATATGAAGTCTGATAAAAAGCAACCTATACTTTTAACTTTACCCATGACTAAAATGTAAAGATTAGTAATTTGTATGTTAAACTAAGAATTAGAGGGGCAGGCATTGGCAGTGTAAGACCAAAGCGATAGCTACTCTGATGGGGTTTTCCGCAATATAGCAATCTCAGATAACTAAAGCAACTAACAAAGTAAGAAGAATGACCAACCCTGTAGCTATTCAAATTAAAATAGAAGCAAACAACTATAACGCCACGTCTTCTGTCAGTAGCCCTTTGAACAAAATGATCCAATGCTTTCCTGCTAGTCTTGCCTTTAACCTGATAGAGATTCCAAACATTAGGTTGTAAGGTGGTCAAATAAGCCGAATAAACAAGTTTAGCTAATAGGGAAATATTATGAAATTTGCCCAACAAATATGTTAAATTGTTAATGTTTACAACCTTTTCATAGGTTATTATCATTGTAATAACATACCTTTTATAACAACCATAATTAGTGCATTAAGATCTTTAAAAAGAAGACATAATATATTTGTGGGTCAACCCGTCCTGAGCCGCACTAAAACACAACCAGTTTCAACCCAAATGTGTTTTGGCCCGTTCCACAACCCACCCAACTTGATCATCCTTCCACCTCTAGCTCATAAAATGAAACAGTAAAAGGTGGCAATTTGACCCATGTACTTGCAGATAGCCAATTGGGTCAGTTGGGGTTTTAGACGGGTCAGATAAAAAAATTAGGAAAAAGGAAACGAACAGATGAAAGTTGTAATAAATTCTCCAAACTCGTGTACTTTTAGATATTAGATTAATGTTATGCTAAATTAGTCTTCTTAATCCTTTTTAACATACTATAGTAAATATTTATGAATAAGCACAAAAAAGTTTTGTGGTCATCCTAACCCAAAGCATTTCAACCAATACCAAAAACAGCCCGTTTCAATATAAAACTGTTTTGACCCTAGTTAGACATACCCGTTGTACCATCTATCTAGTTCAGATATTGAGTGTTAAGAAGGTACTCATATTATAAAATTGAAATATCAAACCTTGGTGTCACTAGTACAAAAAGTGGATTTGGTCACACATGGGCAAAATAAAACGACCACACATTCACATATTTATGTGACCAAAGGTACAAAAAAAGACACCATTTACTAATTAGTCACACATGAACATTTTTATCGTGTGACCATTAGAACTGTATTGCCACACATTCGAACATCATGTGGCTAAAAGTAACTGGTAATATTGTTTGGTCACATATGAATTTCGAACGTGTGACCAATACAAGTAAGCTTGAAGCATTGGTCACGATATACATATAAATAGTGACAAATATTTGTCACACACTTGAACAATGTGACTAAATGCCACATATGGTCACACTAAACGTTTTGTCACACATTATTTTAGTGTAGTCAAATTCCGTTACATATGGTCACGTAACTTAATATGTGTGTCTAAAGTTTAGTTTGTGTTAGCTTGCTAATGTGTTTAAACACATTTACTTCTAATTCATGTGGCCATTGGATGATCAATAGTCACACAAAATACACATTTTCTTCACTTTAAACACTATGTGGTCACACTTATTAACACTTTTGGTCACTTTATGCTTAGTTGTATGTGACTAAATACCAAAAAAAAACATGTTTTGTGCGATTAAATATTACAAAAGGCCACATAAACATAAAATTCATGTGGTCATTGGATGATCAATAGTCACACAAAATACACATTTCTTCACTTTAAACACCATATGGTCACACTTATTAATACTTTTGGCCACTCTATGTTTTATTATATGCGACTAAATATACAAAAAAATATGCTTTGTTGGTTGTACATTGTTTACGGTCACTAAATTGTACCTATTTAGTCACACAAAAAACGTGGATACGGACACTAAAGCTTTATTATGTGTGACTAACTCGAATGCGTGACCATAGGTGACCTACGGCCAAGCGACCTTTTGTCACACACGAAACTTTTCACGTGTGTGACTATATGTATATAGTCACACATTTTTGGTGTGACCAATGCCACTTTTTGTACTAGTGAGAGCGAAAACAACGGCTCCTAACTCCAAATCGTGAGTAGTTTAATTTTCTTCATGGACTTTCAATTTTCTAAAGGCATACGCTATCACCTTTTCTCTTTGCATCAACACGACTCCATAACCTTTAAGTAATGTATTGCAATACACCACAAAATCTTCCGTTCCCTCGGGCAACGCTAAGATCAGTGCACTACACAACTTCTGTTTTAGTGTCTGAAAAGCTTCCTCTTCTTCTTTTCTCCACTCGTATTTCTTATCTTTCTGAGTCAACTTAGTCAGTGGCTTAGAAATCAAAGAAAATCCCTCAATGAACCTCCTATAGTACCCAGCCAATCTAAGAAATTGCCTTACCTCCGTTGGCATCGTTGGTGCAGCCCAACTCTTAATGGCTTCGATCTTGGCAGGATCAACGTGAACACCACTACGATCAATCACATGACTAAGAAATTGTACCGAATCTAGCCAAAAATCACACTTTGAAAACTTGGCGTATAATATCTCTTTCTTAAGCAGCTCCAAAATAATCTTTAAATGCTTACCGTGCTCTTCTTCTTCCTTGGAATAAAACAAAATATCATCGATGAACACAATGACAAACTTATCAAGATATGGCTTGCATACTCGGTCTATCAAGTCCATAAACACAGCAGACGCATTAGTCAATCTAAACGGCATCACTTGGAACTCAAAGTGACCATACTGAGTTCTGAATGCAGTAATTGAAATGTCATCTTCTTTAATGCGTAACTGGTGATATCCTGATCGCAGATCGATCTTAGAATACACGCTCGAACCTTGTTGTTGGTCAAATAAATCGTCGATTCTCAGAAGAGAATAACGATTCTTGATAGTCAACTTGTTCAACTCACGATAATCTATACACATTCTAAAAGATCCATCTTTCTTCTTCACAAACAAAACCGGTGCTCCCCACAGTGATAAACTCAGACGAATAAATCCATTCTTCAGCAGCTCTTGTAATTATACCAATAACTCTCTCATCTCGTACGGTGCCAATCTATACGGTGCACGTGCAACAGGTGCAGCCCCCGACACTAGATCAATTCGAAACTCTACTTGCCTCGGCGGTGGTAGTCCTGGCAACTCCTCAGGAAACACCTTAGGAAAATCACAAATTACAGGCACGTCTTCCAATCGTTTCTCCTTTGATTCCTTTTATGTCACGTGTGCCAAAAACAAATGACAACCTCATTTGACGTACTTACAGGCCTTAATACAAGATATGACCTTTAATCAAGACACGCCCTTGTCACTTTTGACTATCAACATCTTGTTTTCGTACGGTATACGAACAAATTTCTTGCCACAAATGATAACGGCATCGTGCTTGACAAGCCAATCCATACCAATTATGACGTCAAATGTACCAAGCTCAATCGGCATAAGATCGATTTCAAAAATATGGTTCACTAAATTAAAGTGCTACCTTTCAAAACAGTGCTCATTCTCTCTCTACTACCCTCCATCACTAACGCTACCTTAAAACTAGTCCTATATTTTAACCGGATCGATATTAAGCATGGAACTAAATCTAGTATCCACAAAACTCCTATCGGAACCTAAATCTAATAAAACAAAAGCATAGCGGTTATTGAGAATAAATGTACCAGTAACCACATTTGGACCCTTCAGCTCAGTGTCCTTAATAGCATAAGCTCGACCACGAACTTCTCCAAGTTCCCCTTGCTTAACCTTCCTTGGGCATCGATTCCTAGTATGACCTTGCTCACCACAGTCATAACAAGTCGGAATGGTCAGAGCATTTGCACCCGTGGCAACATTCTTCTCCTTGCAATACCTTGCCTTATGCCCAATCTTTCCACACTTGTGACATTTGATAGTACATAGACCAACATGGCGAGTAAAACAACATTCATACAAAGGAAGTGATCCAGACGACACCTTTCCATTAGTAGGAGCGGTAACCATGGCTCGTGCGTTCCCTTGCTTTTGGTTATTATGCAAAGTTTGACGTGAGTTGTCCCTATGATTTCTCTTACCACTACCATTTCTACTTTGAAAGCTCTCCCACTTTTGTTTCTTTCCTTCCAAAATTCTTTCATCTCTAGCTTGCGATTTCTGATCCATCAACTTATGTGCCATACGCACAGCTTCGTTCAGGTTAGCCGGCTTAGAAGAAGTAACTTCACATTTGATGTTATCAGTCAATCCCCAGATGTAAGCATCAACTTTTACTCTTTCTAGTTCAACCATTCTCAGACACATCAATGCTAACTCATTGAACCTTTGAGTATAAGCTACAATGTTATACTCCTTGACCTTCAAGTTCCACAGTTCGTGCTCCATTCTTTAAACTTCTTCTATTGGACAAAACTCTGCAGTCATCAACTGCTTCATCTCAGTCCAAGGCATTTGGTTCACAGTCTCCAAACCCATAGTTGCAACCTTAGCATTCCACAAAGTCAAAGCAGGTCCTTGCAATGTTGCAGCAGCAAACTTAACCTTCTTGCCCTCTGCACATTCACTGATTCCAAAATCACTCTCAGTTTTCTCGAACCATCTTCGCAATTCGACAGCTCCTTCAATACCATGAAAAGCAGTAGGATTGCACTTCATAAACCCAGTAAAAGTGCACTCACGAATAGCAGGTGCGGCATCCTGACCCCTAATTGGTCTAGATCCTCTAGCTTCATTTCCAGCATTCGCATGTCTAGCTCGCTCAACAGCGATAGCAGCATCGACACTTTCCTTGATCATTTAACGAATAGCAGCTTGAGTCAAAGGTGCAGACTTTGGAGGCATGATTCTGTCATGTCACACAGAAAACAATCTGATAAGCATTCATAACATGATATACTCATAACATGGTACAATGATAAATCAATCACAACAACAGTCACACAACATCAAGTAGTAATCAAAAGATAGTCATTCATTTTTCATCACAAATAAGTTAATACATATTTGTATTGTTTCATGAAATGATACCAATCGTTACAACCAATAGCACTAATTCTACTAACTGAGGATTCAATTTAGTGATTACATAATAAAGATACTACTAATGAATCTAAACTACTAAGCATCATGAGGATATCCTCGCGGCTCAAATGATGGACTCTTCTCATCTTCAATTGGAACATCGATAGCTTCATCCGGTCTTTCTTCAAACACAAATCCACTACGAATCATCTCTTGATAGAACTCATGAGCTCGAACTTTAGTCCAATAGAGATCTCTCTCGACTCGTTCTTTCTGCATATGAAGAAATGTGTCGCTAAACCTTGCTTCTTTAAGTTCCTTCTTCAACTTCTTACACTCAACCTTATCTTCTGCATTACCAAGCTTCTCAACCAGCTTTTCTATTGCAGTCGTTCCTTGCTCCACACTAGAACGCACTTCATTACCCAAATCTTAAATCAACTTACCATAATACTCGTCCTTTGCTTTTCCTTTCTTCTCGATCAATGCATGCGTCATTTCGCGACCACACAGTCGTCTTGAAAGAGAAACCATCCGACCAAAAAGATAGTTAATGTCCCTCCTCATGAGACCAGGCAATAGACCATCACTGTCCTCTCGAAGTAAAGGAGCAGTAGACGTTTCACCTACCTTATGGACGCTAGCAGGAACAGTCTCGTCCCCGTTCTCAATAGGGTTCTCAACCTTGATCACATCCTCAGGTTCTAACTCATAAATAGGCGGCGAAGGGTTAAGAGGATCCACCTCTTTATAAGGATATGTTAAATCGGGCTCATTTTCATCTTCCTCAATGTTGACTTCCATATCATCTTCTTCTTCTTGGGGTTCTTCTTCTTCCTTAAATTCTTCTTCTTTCGGGTCCTCATCTTCATCCTCTAAGACAGGCTCGAGAACAACAGGAACATCATCGTGTTGATTCGTCTCAACAACGGGTACATCATCCACATGACCGAGAGGAATTACGTTCACCATGATAATCAAAAAATATCATACAATACTCATTCAATAGCGTATCACTTCTTATTATTATTGGGACACTATTATCAAAATAACAATTCGCATAAGAGTGCAACAAATAAAAATTCACAATTCGTGACATTCTCTTTCCGCATATACCTTAATTATATTTCAAACATATATAGTAATAGTTATCATATAATCACATACTATTCTATGCATACAACAGATGCATAAATGTACCAATACATAACACTTTATGCATCCAACACATGCATAAATATATCCATACTTACCATTTATACATACAACACAACCGTAAATATACCTATACATAACAATTAATAAATTTACCTTTTCTATCTATATGTAACTAATGGCAACGAGGAGTCTCGACGTGTGTGTAAAAGCTTTATAATTTAGGTATTCAAAAAGACTCGACCTAGTTCTCTATAACCTTAGGCTTTTGATACCACTCTGTAACACCCTCATCCAATGTACATTGGATTGCGCAACAAAATTAGCAATTTGGATGTTACTAAATAGCACTATTCACCAGGACAATAGAAAACGACCCAAAAGAGACGTTTAACAAACATGTGTTCCATTATTGTGTTTAGGTCCCCACATAATCGCAACCATAACCATTACAACAATTGAAAAACTATTGTTTCAAAGTAAAGACATTGTTATAGAACAACACAAGACATAGTTTTTGAAAGATAAGGAACACATAAGTAGTCTTTCATCAAATACATCACACGCACGACACCTCCACGTCATCGTTGCTTTCATCCTTGGTTACCTAGGATAAAACATGTTTAAAACGTCAACAACAATGTTGAGTGAAATTCATAGAGTTTAAAATAATTAATAAGCAATAATCTTTGAACACATAATTAGTTCTCGGGAAAACAAAGCAACGAATGCAATGTATAGCAACTTCCTTTCTTTCACGCAATAAGCTCATGACACGAAATGTTAACAATACATATGGCATTTCATATGTCAGTATGCCCCAAAACAAGGTATTATTGTCATATACCTACTTGCCTCGGCGGTGGTAGTCCTGGCAACTCCTCAGGAAACACCTTAGGAAAATCACAAATTACAGGCACGTCTTCCAATCGTTTCTCCTTTGATTCCTTTTATGTCACGTGTGCCAAAAACAAATGACAACCTCATTTGACGTACTTACGGGCCTTAATACAAGATATGACCTTTAATCAAGACACGTCCTTGTCACTTTTGACTATCAACATCTTGTTTCTGTACGGTATACGAACAAATTTCTCGCCACAAATGATAACGGCATCGTGCTTGACAAGCCAATCCATACCAATTATGACGTCAAACGTACCAAGCTCAATCGGCATAAGATCGATTTCGAAAATATGGTTCACTAAATTCAAAGTGCAACCTTTCAAAACAGTACTCGTACTAACTACCCTTCCATCAGCTAACACTACCTTATAACTAGTCCTTATTTTAACCGGATCAATATTAAGCATGGAACTAAATCTAGTATCCACAAAACTCCTATCGGAACCTAAATCTAATAAAACAAAAGCATAGCGGTTATTGAGAATAAATGTACCAGTAACCACATTTGGACCCTTCGGCTCAGTGTCCTTAATAGCATAAGCTCGACCACGAACTTCTCCAAGTTCCCCTTGCTTAACCTTCCTTGGGCATCGATTCCTAGTATGACCTTGCTCACCACATTCATAACAAGTCGGAATGGTCAGAGCATTTGCACCCGTGGCAACATTCTTCTCCTTGCAATACCTTGCCTTATGCCCAATCTTTCCACACTTGTGACATTTGATAGTACATAGACCAACATGGCGAGTAAAACAACATTCATACAAAGGAAGTGATCCAGACGACACCTTTCCATTAGTAGGAGCGGTAACCATGGCTCGTGCGTTCCCTTGCTTTTGGTTATTATGCAAAGTTTGACGTGAGTTGTCCCTATGATTTCTCTTACCACTACCATTTCTACTTCGACAATAGCTACTTATGCGGAAACAATCTCGTAATCGGGTCTAACATACCATAAAATCATATGTGTTCGATTTTATAAAACAAACATGCATCCCCCTCGCGAGTTTAAAAACAATTGAAAGATTTAAATGCGAGGCTATGAACTTACCTTAAGTAAAAGATCCAAATCAATCAAAACAATCAAGCGCAAAATAGCTTCACGTCCTAACCGCGACCTATATAATACATATATAGCGGTACGTGACTAATAGTAAAATAATTCATATATTGAATACTTGCTTATATATATGTGTGTCATTATTACGTGCATACAATCATATACTATAATCTTCAAGTGCGACGCAAAACATTTCACTTTGACGTACTTAACAATATTACAACATTTTCCATAAAGTTTCCATTTTTAGAAAGTTACCGAAAGTAAGGATAATATAATCCCAACTTCATATTTCGTTATCAATTAACTAACGTTACGAACCCTTTGCTCATTATAGAGTTTATTCAAAAGTTTACGTAAGTTTGACTTTCAAAAGTTTACGTAAGTTTGACTTTCAAAAGTTAAACTTCATAGTTGACTTTTTACCCTAAAAATACCCAAACTTGACTCGGCCGTAAAACGTTCATTATTAAGAGTTACGTGACGATCCACCTAGCGAAACGGAGCTTAAGGCGAACACTATCACATAACATTAACAAAAATAACTTTCAAAAATTTCTCGACTAGCTATGGTCAAGTCAAACTTTCTGGTTAAACTTGGTCAACCCAAAACCTATGTAAACGGCATTTTCGACATAATCCGACTATCAAAATACGCTTAACTAGTCTATATAATTAAACCAAAACCATCAAACTTTGGTTAATAACCAAACACACTTTCAATAATTTCTGCACTTAAATCATCTAGCAATAATCATAATACACGCAATATAACTAAATGAATCAACACATAAACATAAATGAGTGCTCACAATGCTATAACAAAAATGGATTTTGTTTCCCCCTTGCCTTTTGAATTCGGATGCAAGCTCAAACCCAAACAAACCAAGCTTTTCAAACAACCAACTTCAAAATAACAACAATCTAACTATTTTAAACACCCCTTATACACGAAACTAGCAAGAACACACCAAAAATTCAACTTCTTCAAAACTTATTGCATGTGAGGTTTTATTAGTGAGTTTTGTAGCTCTTGAAACAAGGATTAAGAGTATATAATTTTATTGTAATGCATGTCGGAAAATAAGCCGGAAATGGTGGTGTTTGTGGTGGTGTCCGATCGAAAAGAAGAAGGAGAGGGAGAAAGTGATAAATTTTTGGTAAAAAATTATAAGTGTATGTGGATGCTTCTATTTATAGAATTGTAGTTTAGCAAATTGGCAATTCTAGTCCCTCTATTCTTAAGCCCTTTTAAAACTAATACAAAGTGTTATTTCTTTTATGTAAAATCGACCAAAGAGTCAGGTTACACCACGTTTATAAATATTTTAAATCCGTCCCACTAATGTTTCTTTAAAATGTTTAATAAAACGTTAAACCTCGTAAAACACGACCTTTAAACACGATTTTTACAAAAAATCGGAGAAACATCGTAAAATACAAAAATAACATATTCACGCTCTCGGAGCAACAATATAAATTTTTTTGACTTTCTTAGACGCTAAAAACAAATAGAAACTTAATCACGGCGTGAAATTATTCTATAAAATGGAAATTCTCATCAAACCTTATGTAGTATAAACGACTATAATTATTTATGTAGCAAAAATAATTATGTTAGCTCGGGATAAACGTTAACCTGAAACTTGAGTTGTTACATTCTCCCCTCCTTTAGGGAGCGCTGTCCCGGTGCTCAGCTCAACTTATCCGCTTTTCCTTGCTTCGTCCTTACTTGTAAAGAGATGAGGGTACTTTTTCTTAATCTGATCCTCATGTTCCCAAGTAAATTATGGACCTCTTTGTGAATTCCAATGAACTTTAACTGTAGGTATCCTACTTTGCTTAAGTCGCTTAACCTCTCTATCAATAACTTCCACTGGCTCTTCAATCATATGCAACTTATCATCAAGTTGAATCTCATCCATCGGAGCAACAATATCGCCTTTCGCTAAATACTTCTTAGGATTCAAAACATGAAAAGTACTATGAATCCCTTTCAACTCTTTAGGCAACTCCAATGTGTAAGCTACAGGACCAACTCTAGCTAGAATCTTGAATGGCCCAACATGGACTTAACTTTCAGCGCTTTCCAAAATGAACATCGCCCTTCCATGGCGATACCTTGAGCAGTACCATATTACCGACTTCAAATTCCATCGCCTTAGTCCTCTTATTTGCATAGCTTTTCTGGCGACTACGAGCAGTTAACAAACAGTTCTTAATCTGGACAATTTTCTTGATCGTATCACAGATCAATTCTGGACCAGTGAGTTGGTTATCCCCAACCTAACTTCAGCATACAGGTAATCTACACTTCCGTCCATACAAAGCCTCATATGGTGCAACCTTAATGCTCGCGTGATAACTATTGTTATATGAGAACTCGACCAATGGCAGATGGCGATCCTAACTACTTCCAAAGTCAATCGCACAGGCACGCAACATATCTTCCAACTTTTATATAGTCCTTTTACTTTGACCATCCGTTTGAGGGTGGTAAGCGGTACTCATATCCAAATTCGTCCCCAACGCTTCCGAAAGCGATCTCTAGAATCTTGACGTAAAATGGCTATCTCGATCCGAAATGATCGAAACAGGAAAACTATGTCTACACACTATTTCCTTCAAGTAAAGTCGCGTGAGCTTCTTCATACTATTCGTTTTCATCATTGATAGGAAATGAGCTGATTTGGTCAGTCGGTCGACAATAACCCAAATCGTATCATACCCACTCGGCGTTCTTGGCAATCCACTCACAAAATCCATAGTAATCCTTTCCCACTTCCAAACTGGAATCTCAGGTTGTTACATCAGTCCAGATGGTTTCTAATGCTCGGCTTTAACCTTCGCACAAGTCAAACACTTACTAACATATGTGGCAATATCAGCTTTCATATTCGGCCACCAGTACAATGGCTTCAAATCTTGATACATCTTGTCCAATCCCGGATGGATGTAACACTTTGACTTATTCGACTCATGCATAACCAAATCCCTCGATCTACCGAATCGCGGCAACCAAACACGATTTCCCAAAACAACGTGTTCCTTCAGGGCGAAACTCGAATATTTGCTTAATCAATCTCCCCAAATTCTCTGCCTTCACATTCTCTCTTTTCATAGCTTCCTCATGAGCTTCATGAATCTGCTTAGGTAGATCATTGTGAACAGTCATCATCAAAGCTCAAACACGCAATGGCTTATTCCTTTCCTTCCGACTTAAGGCGTCAGCCACAACATTCACTTTTCTAGGATGATACTGTATTTCACAATCATAATCACTCAACAACTCAATCCATCTTCGGTGTCTCAAGTTTAGCTCTTTCTGATTCAAAATATATTGTAGGCTCTTGTGATCGGTGAAAATCATACACTTCGTTCCATACAAATAATGTCTCCATAATCTAAGACACTAGTACAAAAAGTGGATTTGGTCACACATGGGCAAAATCGAACGGCCACACATTCACATATTTATGTGACCAAAGGTACCAAAAAAGACACCATTTACTAATTAGTCACACATGAATATTCTTATCGTTTGACCATTAGAACTGTATTGCCATACATACGAACATCATGTGGCTAAAAGTAACTGGTAATATTGTTTGGTCACATATGAATTTCGAACGTGTGACCAATACAAGTAAGCTTGAAGCATTGGTCACGATATACATATAAATAGTGACAAATATTTGTCACACACTTAAACAATGTGACTAAATGCCACATATGGTCACACTAAACGTTTTGTCGCACATTATTTTAGTGTAGCCAAATTTCGTTACATATGGTCACGTAACTTAATATGTGTGTCTAAAGTTTAGTTTGTGTTAGCTTGCCAAAATCTAATGTGTTTAGTCACATTTACTTCTAACACTATGACCAACTGGCATATATGGTCACACTAAACGTTTTGTCACACAATCATAATATTCATGTGGCCATTTGATGATCAATAGAAAAAAACTTTAAGTCCTGACTAAGTTTGCGTATAAGCTAGTATGAGCTTAAACCTAAGCTAAATAAGCTATAAGTACCTTTTATGCTTCATGTTCCACCCAAGAATTATGATTTTGAAGGCGAGATCCTTCCATGTAGTGACTTCTTTTCTCTCCGCACACCCCAGCCGAGACCACGACATAGGTGACCAGGATTTTGACACCCCACAGAGAATAGTATCGGAACTCACGGACCTTCGGTTTCAAAAACTCTTAGGCTTCCCGTCACATAAACAATTTATTTAGAAAACCCCCAACTTAAAACGAAATAGTCTTAGTTCAAAAGTATATTTAAATTTAAGAAAAAGAGATTTTCCCTATATTTATTAAATCACATATATTATGCTTAACATTAATATAATTATACTTATAACCTCTACTCTTTAAAAGAACTGTCACATCGGTATGCGAGCCGACCATGATCCAATTGTCTTATTTCGGCTTATCCTCGACCTTTTTGAAGGCTGCAACATCGGTTATGAGCCGGCAAGATGCAGCAAACTTTTTTCAGTCTCGGATTATTATTCTTACTATGGGCCTTCTTTTGAAGACTGCCACATCAGTTGTGAGCCTGCAAGAGGCAGCAAACTTTTATTAGCCCACAATTTTTATTATTATTATTATTACCCCCTTTTTTAACACTTTATATTACCACGATATAGAGAAAATGTCTTTTTAGAAAATTTAAGTATAAATTTGAACTAAGACTAAATAAATTATTGTTATCGACTACATTAAAAAAATCGTTCATTTAAGTTTAATTTTCGAAAATAGCACTTATTATTAGTCAGGTTAGGAGGCTATGGGAGAAAAAGCCATAAATTACACTTATGAGCTCTTAAGATCTCCAACTAATATTTGTTTAGCATCTTACTCATAATTAACTCTATCATTTCTCGTTCTTCATAAATTTAAAATCTTTAATAAAAAGATCCGCGAATGCTTAGTCAAATAAACTAGCTTAGTCAAGTTTATAATGGTTAAGGGACAAAGCTAAGAGCTCAACATGCTCGATCGAGTCAAAATTTATTCTTATTCTATCCAACAGGAAAGTCAAACATTGTGATAAAATACTTATTTTATTTTTGGAAAATTTTAAAATTTTTCA
Organism: Tanacetum coccineum; assembly: GCA_026074375.1. Classification (NCBI taxonomy): domain Eukaryota; kingdom Viridiplantae; phylum Streptophyta; class Magnoliopsida; order Asterales; family Asteraceae; genus Tanacetum; species Tanacetum coccineum. Next base: position 62,685 of record BQNB010008452.1, read on the forward strand.
TTTTTTTGGTATTTTAGTGGTAAAAACAGGATTACGTAAAAACAAACGGACTGCAGCAAAAATCAAATGTGATATATCCCCCCCATACTAAATTAAAACATTGTCCCTCAATTGTTTTAAGAAGGGTATTCAATGTAAATCTAAACCCGTTTATTAAGTATATGCTCAAAGATCAATGTTAGTCGATAAGATTTAGGATATTGGATTCCCATAATTATGCAAAGGATTAAAGCTCGAGTGAACGAGGGACAAAACCACAAGCACGAGAGGCTTCATAGATCCAGGGCAACCTGAAACATACAAAACCACCCACGAAGCGCTTGTTTATTAATGATGTAATAAGCTATGACCTCAATCCCCCATACTTTAAGCTGGTCAAGGAGGATAAAGTGAGAAATTGAACATCCAAGATAGGACTGTCCCTTCGCATAAATCATCATCCGGGCTTTCCAGAAAAATAAAATATGATCGGGAAAGCTTTAAAAGCCCCATGAGATAAAGAGGATGAGGAAATTCGCCTCATTAGAACCAAGAAATACCATAATTGAAAACTCGATCTCCATTTTCGGATGAAAAATGGAAAGCAAGTGTCAACACTGGACAACGGTGTTGGATGGGTGGGTAAAAACTAAGCATAAGAACATAATTGTTTCAGAAATATCATCCACCACTTTAGCAGTCAAAATTCCCGTATCTGGCTCAATATCGAAGTGAATTCCATCATCATCTGGTGGTTTTGGCAGGAGGACGAGGAGATGATAGATCAAAATAACGGATCAAAATGAAATGGACTTTCATTTTCAAGGACGGGAAAGGGAATCATGCTAAGCAATTCTTCAATACAAAAAATATCCTTTCCCGAGTCATAGTCATCATTCCTCAATACTCGATGGTACGATCAATCCGAGCAAGAAAAATATCAGTCCTCCTCCATATGAGAGTCTTATCCTTACGGGATAGGAGATGGGGAGAAAGATTCGATTACAGCATCAGAATTTTTAGAATTAAGTTCTTCCGGAGGTCGAGGAGATGAATTATCATACAACAATTTCTCAACAAGACGAATTTCTTCCTCTGGATCAAAGTCGGCTTCATCAATTTCTGGAGAGATCAAATTGATATGAGCGAGTTCACTAGAGAACTCCTCGAGAAGAGAATCAAACTTAGGAGAAGAAACTATCGAAGTATCTTGATTAAGCAATGATTCTATAAGATCAGATTCTACATTAAAGTGATGTATATCTATCTTAGTAGAAATGATTTCTTCATCAAAAAGAGGGTTCGAATAAATTTTGAAATTTTCTTCCGGAACGTCCTCATCCGAAAGTGACTCGTCATCACTGGAGGTAAAATCATCGTTAGAATCAAAGATATGATTAGAAAAGTCGTAAAATCATCACAAACGGGCATATCACACTCATTTTTAATATCGGATAAATCCTCGGACTCACTTGGGGTTAGGTTAAGGTCCTCAACATTTAGAATCTATTTTTCTTCCGTCCGATTCAATTATTCCAGAATAGTGTCCAAGATGCTCATCCTTCCCATTAAGCAGAGAGTCCTAATTGAAAGTCGGGTGTGCATGCAAATGACAGAGGAAGTTCAGAAATAATATCTCTCAAAGGAATAGAACTTTCCTCGTCATCATCATCATCATCGTAGTAAATATGAGGCTTCCAATATTAAGAACTAACTTTAGCTGCTTACTCTTCTGCAACATTATTTTCTTCCAGCTTTTCTTGAACGTTTTTATTTAACTTTTTACTAAGAGCTTGCAGGGCTTAAGAAAGTTTCTCTTCAAGAAGCAAATCCGACATACTTTTTATATGAAGGAGGTTGAATGAGTGACGGAATATTGCGGGGGTTTTGATATTGGTCAAAACCGAAGAATTATAATTAAAGCAAAGATTAGATCATAATAAATTTAGATTCCTATACGGTTTGACACTGATAACCACTCTCAAGAGGACCCCTTGCAGATTTTCACAACAAAAAATTGTTGTTGAAAATTAGGTTGAATTTTGTGAAACAGTATCATCAAAAGTTTTGATTGTAGCAAGTTTTTTGGCTCATAGAATATCAATTGTTTGACATGAAAGTCTCATGAGCACAACCCCACAATGAGTACAAAATAGATATTTGTTGTGAACAACTTGTGAATTTTATGGAAAATTATTATCGAAGTTTTGATTGTAACACGGGTCCGGATTAGAGATGAACGGAACTTATGGTGGATCACCACTTGAATCAAAAGAGTGAGTTTGGGGTTGTGGAGGGTGGTCAGAAGAATTCAGAAGATCATCAAAAGAGTCTGTAATTAGATCATCGATGAATGCATTTCCCGATTCAAAACAACATATAGAACAAAATATGTTTCGTATTTTCTACACCGCTCACAACTTACATGTAGAGCGAATACCGATCATTAGTCATTCCGAACTTAAAAAGATACAACAAGTAGTTTGAGTGACGTCATAAGAATAAACAATAAAAAGAGGATAAGATAAAGAATTAAACGGAAATAAGAGGGTTAATGGAGAATATTTTGGTTCCCGATATCAAAAGTTTCACACAGGTAGCTCTCATAGAAAAACCACAAAGAGAAGCGAGGAGCGGGAAAAGCGCTGAACGTATTAAAAACCTTCTCCTTTCGGGTCGAAGTTCGTTGGATCAACCCTCCTTAAACCTCTCTTATAGTTTGTAATCTAAAGGTGAGCACCGATTTAACAATTAACGACACGGATATTTTGTTGGTTATTTGATTTTTTTGGTATTTTGATTACTTGATAAGAAAATATTCACAAATGAAAGTAATAACTTCACGGGGAAGGGTCTTCAAATCACTAATCTTCAAACGTAACACGATAATCGTTTCACAACCTTCCCGGCAGCGGCGCCAAAAATTTGATATAACTTTTATAAATATATATATATATATATATATAAAAATATATATATAATATATAATTTTTATATATATATTAATATAAAAAATCAAAATATATATATAATTAAATCAAAATATCAAATATATGAAAGTGTGGAAAAGGTTTTTTATAAGAAGGAAGATTACTTTTAAACCAAAGTAAAATCCAAAACTTTCCACGGGTTCGAGTCCCAAGAGGCGTGAATTTTGATCGTGATTAAGTACTTGATCTGCTGTGTTTGAATAGATTCAATGCTTTTGATTTGGATTCTATATCTACAGAATATGATGCAAAAACAAATAAAGGCAAACTAAAAACAAAACAATTAAGGTAAATGACATGAAAACGATAACGGATCCTAAACTGCGGGCATAAAAAACCTATATTATCAAATTTTAACCTGAAATTTAATTTTTAAACATTAAAAGTTCTAAATATTAAAAATAATTTTAGAAAAAATGAATTATATTTTTTTTTTTACTTTTATTTAAGTTTATTTAATAATTAAAAACTGATTTAATCTAAAAATATTATAAAAAATATTAAACTAATTTATAAAAAACTAAAAAATTTAGGAAAAGTACTTTGAACAATAAAGAATGCAAGAAAAATAAGAAGTTTGAAAAACAGCTTATAAAGAAGCTGTTAATAAGCAGACAACTTTAAGCAAAAACAGCCCAAAAGGGTTAAATATTTAAATGTAACTAAACTAACCTATAATCGAAAAAGACCCCAGGGCAGTTGGTAGTGTGTGGTGTGTTAAAACGTTAGGCAGTTAAGGTTGAGGTCCCGAGTTCGAGCCCGGGGCTTCCCTATACGACCTAATGTTTTTATTTACTAAACTTTTTTATGAAAAAGCTAAATTAGACTAAAATAAGCAGATTTTTTGTTGAAACCTCTTTTTCGAAAACTAAAAATAAGCGTAGAAATAAGCTACTTAAAGGACAGATTTTACAAAAAAAGCTAAAAAAACTTTAATCCTTAAACTGAGTTTGCTTATAAGCTAGTATGAGCTTAAACCTAAGCTAAATAAGCTAAAAGTACCTTTAACCTAACCTAATAAGCAAATCTAAACAAAATTAACCAAATCCAATAAGCTATAAGCTCAGAAATCAAATAAGCAATTTTGGGGTGAAAGTTATAAAACAGCCTACAAGGGCACTTTTAAGCTAAAAATTAAGCTAGTAAACAAATAAGCTAAGGTCTAAAAGCTTAAAACAGATAAAGATACTACTATAAGGAACTCAAATAAGCAAAAATTAAGAACAGTGAAACAGTTAATAAGCTAGAAAAATGAAATTTAAATGACCGAGTTGGATAAAAACTTAAAGGCTTTTTAGCTAAAACTGATTTAGCTCAAAATGTTCAAATAAGCTAACCAAAAGCTCAAAATGCCATCAAAAGCCTAAAACTAAAGCCTAAATCAAGCTCTAAGGAAACCGAGAATATAAAGTAAAAATCTAAAAAGCTAAGGACTCTATAACTCAATAAGCAGTTAAACATGTTTTTGGATTTTAAGTTTTTTAAGTGACAAAAGAGCTTTTGCAGCCCTAGTTTTAAGCTAGTAAAAGCTGTATTAAAAGTATCGTAAAAAGCCCACAAACAAAACAGATTAAGCTTTGTAGGCTTAAGCTTGTTTTATCAATTTTAGAGTCTTAAACAACCTATAACTATCCTAAATCTAGGATCAAGATCTGACTTTAAATCCTAAAACCATTTGCATACTTTATCAGACCTGAACCAAAACTTGCAATTCAATGCAACAGTAACAAGAACTCAAAAACAGATGCATAGAGAAGGCAAATAAAACTAGATGAGCACTAAAAGACACAATTTCAATTGTATTTTATTTAAACAATCTACTAAATCCAAGCAGATTTTATAAACAATAAAACAAGGCAGACATGATTTTTGATTAAACAAACCTTCAAATTTTATTTCCAAAACTGGTTAAAAACTTCTTTAAACATGATTTTAGACTAAGAAATGATTAATCAAATTTGGTTTTAAAAACAAAAGGTGCAAGAGCAGTATTAACACATGGTTAATACTGCTAAGCCAAACACCCCTTTAAAATTTCAAAACTTATTTTAAACTAAAAACAGATTAAGACAAGCAGGAAACTAATTCAAAATAATGTTGATAAAATGATATACCTAAAAAACATTATATATTATTTCACTAATATACATCTTTACGTTTTGATAATCCACAAAATATAACAACGATTAACGTAAAATTAAAACGTAAACAATTAATTAAGTAGTAAAGTTCTCATTTCAACTAATACATCACTTAAAGGTATGAATAAATAAATGCTTAATGCATTTTATGATCAAGGAAATTTTTATTCACCTCACACTTTTTAAAAATTTGATAAACATTTTTTAAAAACATTACAAACATATTTTTACAATTAAAAGAAATTTTATTAAATTCAAAATAAACTTTTGAAATATAATTTTCCGGCCCTAAAACGAAAGAAAATTCCAGAAAAATTCCCCTTACACCAAAAGACAAACTGGGGAAGCCCTATGTCTTTGGGCACCCCCTTAAATACTCACACGGCCGATCCCCCCTTAAAAATTAAGGGACCGCCCACTCTATTTAAGGGGACCCGCCCCCTAGGTAGAACGCTCCCTCAGTTTGTCCTTTAAATTATTGGACTTCTTCCCTACAATTTTTCTCACCTTTTGCACTCATATCTTCTGCTCCAAAACAGCTACACATATCCTCTCTAAAATCCTTTGATCATTTAATCATAAAGCTTTGTTTCCAAGTGATCCAAGCTTAATTCCTCAAGTGCAAGAGAAGAATACTTTCATCATCAAGTGAAGAAGTATTACACCTCAAGTGTGTATTGCAATCTTGGTTTGCAAAACCAATATCACATATTTGTAAAGCAATGTATATTTGATGATTTGTGTGTAGTAGCTAGATCTGTGTGACTTTGTAAGTATAGTTAATTAGTGGTGATCTTACCAAGTAGGGTTAGATAGTTGTGATATAAGTAGAGTGGTGAAGTTAAGTTGAGAAGAAGTCGTGAAGTTGTGAAGAAGTCGTGAAGTTGTGAAGTCGTGATCAAGTCGTGAAGTTGTGTTGTGTTAGATTGGTTCTAGCTAAGATTAGAACTCGACATTTAGCTTTGTGTCATAAATCGGTGTAAGCAACGTTGTGTACGTTTTTTCCCACCGCATAAGGGAGTTTGGTTACATAGTGAGAAAACTCTCGAGTTGGTGCTCGGGGAGTGGAGAAGGGAGAAGAGGTGTTTCATTACCGAACGACTTAAATCCTTGCGTTGTGGTTTATTGTTTCTTACACTTATCTCTTATCTTACATTACTTTCTCATATTATTGATTGTTTAGATAAGTATATTGTTCATATTGTGCAAGAGTTGAATTCACATAAAGTCGAATCTAAAATTTTATTAACACCTTAAAACCTTAAATTAAAAAGCGGTAAACTATTCAACCCCCCTTCTAGTTTTCCACAATTGGTATCAGAGCCACGCTAAACAAGATTTTTAAAATAAATTGTATTTTAAAACTTGAATCGATCTATGGAATCGGAAAAATAGTTTAGAAGGGAATCTATGGCAATAGACCAACCACTATTTGGAAGTGATAGATTTAGTATATTGGAAAAATAGATTCGAAACCTATATAAGTCAAAAGATCTAGATCTTTGGCATGTTATTACCGGATGGTGATTTTCCCTCCAATCCAAAAAAATCCCGAAACTAAAAAGGAAGAAACGTACCTTTTCATAAACAAAACAATGGGAATCTAAAAATAAACTTGTCTAAAAATAAAGATGTCCAAAATGGGTAATTTTTATAATGCTCTACCACAAAAGAATATGAAAGAATTATTATGGTCAAACCGCAAGAAAGAAATTTAGGATACTTTGTTAATTCACTCATCAGGTAATAAACAAGTCAAGCTAACAAATAGATCTTTTCAACAATATGGAACAATTCATAGATTCCAGAAGAGGAATCAATAGATAATGCCTATGCTAAATTTAAACACTATTATAACTAATTTCTAAAAAAGCACTTGATGGAAAGTTTATCGAGCAACAATTGTGTTTAAGGAAATTTCTTATGGCATTGCATCCTAAATGGCGCCGCAAAGTCACGGCTATTGAATGAAACAAAGAATCTACACAACTCTATCACTTGACGTAACATCATGGAAATTTGAAAGTGTTTATTGAAGAAATAATTAAGAAAGATTCTGAAACGAAACCGTCAAAAGCAAAAAGGAACAAAGTAGATCTATTGCCTTGAAAGCTAGAAAGGAATCTAGTGATGATGATAGCTCAACCTCCGATAGTGAAGATGAAGAATACGCCATGGCCGTAAGAGACTTCAAGAAATTCTTCAAAAGACGAGGACGATTCGTAAGACAACCACATGAAGAGAGAAAATCATTCCAAAGAAATAAAGACGACAAAAATGGCAAAGGCGAAAGAAAATGCTTTAAGTGTGGAGATCCAAATCATCTCGTTGGAGAATGTCCAAAACTATCAAGATATCAAAATCAAAAAGCGTTTGTTGGAGGATCTTGGAGTGATAGCGACGAAGATGAAGAGGAAAAGACAAATGACGAAAAGTGTCTTATGGCTAAAGCTTCCAATGAGGTACTTTCCGAAACCGAATACTTTAGTGATGACCTATCATCACTAGACGAAAATGACTTAGATAGTGAATATAGTAGACTATGTAAATTAGGACTAAAAGTCATGGCTAAAAATAAAACTCTAAAACAAGCTAAAATAGAATTAGAGAATGAAGCACTTGAATTAAAAGATAAATTATCTAGGTTAGAAAAAGGTAAGGAAGTAATTGAAGAATGTAAATTATGTCAAGACCTTAAGCTTGAAAATGAGAAGCTTAGAAAAGAAATATCTAGGCTAAATCAATTTAATGATAGTAGTCACTCACTTAAGAAAATAATAAGTTCTCAAAAAACTTCCGGAGATAAATCCGGGTTAGGTTTTAATTTTACCAAAGGGTCACCTAGCGAAACCAAACAAGTAAAGTTTGTAAAAGCCCAAGAAGTCGAGTCGAAGGAAAAATTGATAGAATCAAACCCAAACTCAAAACCAAAATTTATACTTATAAACAATACTAAAATTCCTATTGCAAGTGATGATGAGGTAAAACGTTTTTACAAACCCTCCTTAAAACCCGGAGTCGGATTTACTAAACCCACAATGAGGTCTAAAACACCTCCTCCGAGAAGAAAAGAAAATTTTCATCCTCGTTCCAAAACACCTCAACCTAGGAGAGACCAAGGTAGACCAAATTACTCTAACACTAATCACACAATGTGGAATCATCCACACCAACCGAGCTTTACTCAATGTGGAAGATGTTCACCGTGCATGTGTTCGAATCAAATGCAAAACATGTTCGGAAACAATAACTTCGGTCCCATGAAACAATGGGGACCAAATGGCTAAATGATCATATCTTCCGAGGTTAATCATCTACAAGCATCATTTGGCTTTCGTCAAACAAATTGAAGAACTCGTATAGGATTTCCATAAATCCTCATCCTTAAAGCTTGCTACCTTGAAGATTTTTATGCAATTTCTCTTGAAGGCTAAGGTACGTCTCACTCTCTAATTACGTAAATTATAGATTGATATATGATATACTTAGTATTAATGATAATTAGGAAATATGGTAGTCACTAGAAATGTCATTTGTTGGCTTTCTAGTTTTAAAAGAATTGGTTCATTAAGAACCATTCTTTCACATGGATTATCTATGAACCACTATGAAATAAAAATCTTTTATGGCCACAAACTTACGTAGACGAAGAAAAGTGAGTTAGTAGATAATAATTAACATAGAAGTAGGATTAGATTTGCATCGGAAAAATCTTAAACCACTATGGATGAAACAAACTCCCTTCCACCTCGACGCTCGCCTCAACTACGTCTATCAAAATCACCTTGTTGAAGAATCAACTCTATTCCGATCTCTCATCTACCACAATATCTACACGTTCCCGTTTCAAAACATATCAATTAATTTTTTCGCTCGAAGAAATTAATTCATCATATTCGCAAGGAGTATAGTTACCAAATCACCTCATGTATTGACATCTTGATTATCTCATCCGAAATAGTCAAAGAAACTTTTAATTGAACAATTAGTTAATTAAAAATTATCAATATTCATTCTCACAAAACTGGTCAAAAAAATTCCAGGTGGCGGCCCCCTTAAAATTAAGGAGACCGGCCGTGTAAAATAGGTGGCCCCCTTAATTAATTAAGGGGACCGCCCATCTGATAAGCCAAACAAACCCTTTCCTCTGAACCAATTACCAAGCACCCATTTATCCTCTCCCTCTTCTCCCTTCCAACAGTGTGACGAACACAACAAGAAAAACACCAACACTCAAAAACCATAAAATCCAATTCCCAAACTCAAAATTCATCCAATTTCGCAAGGGGCAATCACCTACAACTTGATTAACAACACCTATTGTAAGATTTCATATACTTATCTTTTTCAATTCATCCAATTTTGTTCTTAATAAAAATTGGTTATAATTATATTTTTTTTGTATGTCTTTTGATTTTTAGATTAGAATTAGGAAATCCATAACTATGATGATTCCCGTAGTCATAAGAATTCAATAAATTCATTATAATTGAGTCACAAACTTTTTTTTTGCTCGAAAAATTTATAAATATATATATACATATTTTTCATTTTTTTTAAACAAAGGTTATACATTATTGATTCATGCCAAAAACATGTTAAAACAACAATACATTGCCCATCGAAACATACATTCTTAAATGTATACTTTTCGAATAAATGGATAATCTGTTATAAAAATAAAGGGGTGTTTGGTTCGTTTCTTAGGATTAATTTTTAGAATCGAAATAACCATCACTATAGTCACTTGTATAAACACTTAATAAACTTGTATAAGCCATCAAGATATATAATTCATATATATTTTGATATATATTTTATAAAAGGTATAAAATAAAGGGGCGTTTGGCTTGACATTTCAAAAACATAGTATTGAGTAAAAACAAACACTATTTAACTCTTGTCAAGTCAAAAATAATAAATTTATATTTGTCAAACAAAATATACACTTAACGCATAATTTTCGACAAGATTAGACAAATTTTGTATTGATAAGGGGGTGTTTGGGTTATTGTCTTGATGTTGAAATATATAACTAATATATATTCTTCGACATCCTAGATTAAGTCAAAAATAAATTAAGGAACATATTAATCACTTCTTAGGTTTTTACTTTTAGAGTCGAAGTAATCCTTATCCCACATTTGTCAAAAACTTCACTTTATTTTCTTTATTATTTTCTTTTGTAACATTTTTATTTTGTTGATATCTTGTTTAGGTGATAAAAATGCCGAAAGCTACTACCACCGATATATCTCTCACTAAATCCTACATCCCAAAAGTATCCAAAATTCCCGGCATCTCCCCTACTATTGCCCAATTCTACAAACCTATTGAAAACCACAACATTCACGAAGGTCGTGTTGTTGATCAAGCCTACTACAAATCCAATAATATTGAGCGTCTCTTTACTAACATTCGCTTCAATTTTCTCTTTCAAATCAACAAACCGATTGTTCCGAGATTTATTCTAGACTTCTATAGTCAAGTCACGATACAAACCGATGAATATGGCTATCTTGTATTTCTTTTATGATTTAACACGAATTCATAACTCTCACTCTCGCTCAATTCAGTCAAATCCTTAAAATTCCATACAATGGTCAAGCCGTTTTTACAAACGAATGGGACCTTGTATCTCTTGAGTATTCTCAAGAAACCGAAGGACAATATTGCACTTATCTTCCTACTCCTGACGACATTCATCGACTTCTTGAATTGGAACATATCATGGTAGACTATACCATTAAAAGCCAAACGGTATCTTTTAATCCAAATCAAATTCTCACCAAAGAACTAAGCCTCGACATGAAGCAATGGGAAGAACTCCATTCGAGAGAAATGTGTTCGGAAGATTAGGAGGACATCAGGAGCCGTCTCCTCCCCCGCGTTGTCTTGCTCACATGTTTATATTATGTTTTTGCCGAAGAATAATAGCAATCCTTGCTTATTTCTTCATTAAAAGAATCCAATGTGCTAGAGCTACTCCAACCGCAAATCTTTCGTATGGCATGTTTCTTACTCGTCTTTATCGACACGTCATTCAAACGTATCCTCATCTTGACAATGGAATCTATGACATTGTTGAGCGAGTAATGCGTCCTCTTGCCCTAAAATAAACTCGACGACCTCAAAGTGAACGTGGCAAGGCACGTCATTCCGTCTCTTCTTCATCCTCTCATCATCAAGGCATGTCATCTCATCAACATGATGATGATGATTATGATGATGTCAAAACTTCTCGAGCAAGTACTCCATCTCCTACCACCTATCTTAACTCCCTTAATCCACTCGAATACCAAAACTACCAAATGCCTTCCACTTCTGAACAAACCGATGAAACTCTCTTTGAACGACAAACCACCTTGCTCAACCAAATGCAACAAATGCATAAGGAGATGCAAGGAGGGTTCAAATCATTTGGAAAGGCACTAAAAGGAGTGTTTAGCAAGAAGAAGAAGTAAAGACATAGGAGTGAAGTTAGCTAAATAGCTAAATGTAGTTTAAGAAAAATTTTAACTTGATTATGTGTATGTTTTTAACAACTTGTGTGGTGATTATCCGATGTATTTGGAAAGACTTATGTGTTGGTTATCTTTGTGTACTTGCTTGCTATGATGGTTTAAACCTTTAGTTGTTTTATTTAATCAACTATTTATGCTACTTTGGTTTCATGATTTGATGTGTTTATTACATGCTATATGATTAAATGTGCTCATACAACTTAATAGGGCTTGCTGCAGATAAACCACCAAAACAGAAATACTCTCACAAAAATTCTAAGAAAAATCATTTTCTATGAAAAATGGAAGCCAACAGAGGGTGGCCCCCCCATTAATTCATCAAGGCCGGCCCCCTTAATTTTAAGGGGACCGCCCCCTATTTAAGGCGACCGCCCATAGATTTTCACGGGTAAAACAATATTTTTTTCTGCCTTTTGCCCTCTTTTACCTTGTATCAGCTATATTTGCCCTGAATGCTCAAACAAAATTTGGAATATCCTAAACCTATTCAAATTCATTCCATTTTCAAACAAATCTCTTCTTGTAAATTCCCTCCAAATGCATATCACTAATTCACCATCTCCCTCATTCATAATCAACCACCATAAACCTCCATGGCCTCCACTAGAGCCTCCATTTCCAAAGTTTCCAATAGACCAAAAATCAACATCGTTCTACCAAAACAATTGTTTGTGGATTTAACCCAAGATGACAAAAAAACTCCATCACCCAAACTTCCAATTTCATCACCTAGTGCTCCTAATGCATCCTCCAAAACACCATCAACCAAGGATACTTCTTCATCTTCAATTGATTACATAACCAAATTACCAACCTCATCAACATCACTTTCACCAAATGGTTACTTGAACCCACAAACATCTCCTCCTCCAAGGGTTTCTCCACCACATCCAACTCAAGAAAATGCATCAATGGACATCACTATCACTCTTTCCCCAATTACCCCACTTGATGTCCAATTTGATACTCGATCACCTTCACCACCTATCATTGAGCATCCTATTCCTTGGAATTTACTTGAAGCACATGGTAACTCATGCCTTTGTTGTATCCACAACCGAACCCTCATCTTTGGGTTAAGAGATGAACTTTAATATATGTTTTCATATATTGAACATATGCTCTCACAACCACCAATCATCATCACACCACCTCCACCATCCTCCCCAAACTAAACATACTCTATATTTAGTCTCTCAAATAATTGATCATCCACCATTTTGCAAGCAAGTCCTATGAAGCTTTACTAGTTATAGGACTTTTTGTAGTTTTAATTTCATGTATGTTAGCATGTTATTTTCCTTATGTATGCATGAGTGTGTTTCACACACTATTCTAATTTTAATGAATGATCATTGTTGGTTGTATGCTATATTTTTCTTCATTGCTATATGTTAGAAATATTTGTATTGTTCTAACCCATTTTGTAGCCAAGAAACCATAGCTCGAATCCTTGGTGCCCTCGAACGAGGGGGAGCACACATCAAGGGGGAGCATTTATTCCATCGATTTTACTAGCAATCCTCGACGATGCCTTTTTGATTCTACAAAAAGGGAGAGAAATGAAATGAAACTCACTAAATACTTGTTTAAAAATAATTTTACATTTAATGAGTTGAAATTTTGTAATCATCAGAAAGGGAGAGATTGTTGATAAAATATAATGCCTAAAAACATTACTAATATTTTTCACATTTTTACGATTTGATAAGCACAAAATATAAAAACGTTCAATGTAAAATTAAACGTAAACAAGTAATTAGTAGTAAATTTTCATTTCGAAAATTATATCACTTCAAGGTATGAATAAATAAATGCTTAATGCATTTTATGATCAAAGGAAATTTTTTATTCAACCTCACACTTTTATAAAATGTTGTAAACATTTTAAACATTACAAAACATTTTCTACAATTAAAAGAAATTTTTTATTCAAAATAAACATTTTGAAATTCAAATTTTCGGATCTAAAAGGGCTAGAAAGTTCTAGAAAATTCTCCCTACACAAAAGGACAAAATAGGGAGCGCCCAGTCTAGGGCGGCCCCCTTAAGTTTAAGGGACCACCCACCTATTTAAGGGGACCGCCCATAGATTGACTCTCCTCTAGTTTGTCCTATAAATACGGGACTTTTCCCCACTATTTTCTTACCTTTTGCACTCATTCTTTATGTTCTAAAACAGCCCACACATTTCAATAAAATCCTTTGATCATTTAATCATAAAGCTTTATTTCCAAGTGATCCAAGCTCAATTCCTCAAGTGCAAGAGAAGAATACTTCCATCATCAGGTGAAGAAGTATTACACCTTTGTGTGTTGTTACAATCTTATTACATCCATACCATAACTTTTAAATCAATTATATATCTTGTATTTATATGTAGTAGCTAGATCTTGGTGATCTTTGTATGTATAGTTAGATCGTTGTGATCTTACCAAGTAGTGTTAGATAGTTGTGATCTAAGTAGTGTAGTGAAGAGAAGTCTTGAAGTTGTGAAGAAGTCTTGAAGTTATGAAGAAGTCGTAAAGTTGTGAAGTCGTAAACAAGTAGTGAAGTCATGTTATGATAGATTGGTTCTAGCTAAGATTAGAACTCGACATTTAGCTTTGTGTCGTAAATTCGGTGTAAGCAACGTTGTGTACGGTTTTCTCCGCCATAAGGGAGTTTGTTGACATAGTGAAGAAAACTCTTTAGTTTGGTGCTCGGGGAGTGGAATAGGGTGAAGAGGTGCTTCGTTACCGAACCACTATAAATCTTTGCATTGTGGTTTGATTGGCCTTACTCTTATCTCTTGTCTTACATTATTTGTCTTTTATAATTGTTTAGATAAGCATATTGTTTATAGTGTGCAAGTATTTAATTTACATAAAGTCGAATCTAGAATTTTTACAAACACCTTAAAACCTTAAATTAAAAAGCGGTAAACTATTCAACCCCCCTTCTAGTTTTCCACAGAGACTATCACTAGTGGTGCTCAATTCAGGCTAAACACGATGATTTTTACGGGTTATACACCGAACCCAACTTCACTCTTGGAAGCAATTCAAACCGTTCTTAGGTTCTCAAATTAAATTTTCTTGTGCAATAGGATTCTCCCGTAGTCATTCTCTGTTTGACAAAATAAAGTTCTTATATTAGCCTAAATGAGTGTAAAAGAAAGATAATATTGGGTATTATCTTTTCATTAGAGGCCTAACATGACTCAACTAAATTCATTAATTCCGCGTTCGCATAATCCTAATAAAGATATGTAGATAAGCGTAAGCAAGATGTTTTAATCTTTTGTTCAAGATCAATAGGTTGTTTGGTTTCGATTACATATTGCTTGATTTAATGGAAGTCTTATACTTAGTCATCTTACATGTGCAGTTGTCACATGTAATATTTAACGCATTTGGTTTTTCAAAAGCCAAGAGATGTGCTTATTTGTGACAATGACAAATATGTTATATTAAGAGTGTTTTAATAATTCTCCACTTCATGTCATATGAAATGAATCTCATCAATATTATTTATCTTAATTAAGTTTGTGATTCTTTAATGATAAATGATTGAAAAGAGACATATTTTTTTAAACAAATATGCTTTTCTAAAATTATTATTCTTATCAATGTTGTATATCATAATTAAATAAATGTATTTTTACTTGTTCATGTATTAATACATATTTTGATAGGTTATTTTTCAATTCTAATAATTTATATTTTTCAAATTATATGTAGCGCATTTTCTTGTAACACAACCATTTATGCTACGAAGAAAATAATATGCATAGGATATATATTATCCTTTATCAATCGTTTAATACGTTAAGTCCATAAAATGTTTAAACATAATGTTTCCCAAACATTATGTTGTATGAGCAAAGTTTACATATATTGTTAGTTTGCTCGTGTTTGGTTTTTCGGAAATGACACATTTACCAATTGCATTGCAATGTAAATTGTTTGAGTATTTTGGACAAAACATCCAAGTCGTCAATCCTATTTCATTGTGTATTTATGCATGTATTAAACATATTAGTATAATATTTGTAACACAACCATTGGACAAGTCGACTCAATATGGCATCATCAACACAAGTGTGAGTTATGATCTGATGCATATTCTTTTCATCTAGAAAAGGATGTAATTATTTTCATACCAATCAAGTGTGATTGAGTTATGTAGATCCAAGATGATATCTTTTGTTATATTTTGATATAATCTAGAAACTAAACAAATAAGAATCTGATTTCATGTCCATACACGAAAACTTGTCAATTGGATTCAATAAAGATATCAATCATAATTTGAATAATGAATTGATAAATTCTCGAAATCTTTCTTGATCCTCACGAACACTCATTTAAAAGAAAATAAATAAATATTTAAATAGTGTGTTCCATTAATCCCAAGATTAGTTGTAAGGTGATGTTGATGAATAATGATAAGTTAATTTCTTATTTCAAGATTGTCGTAAATTTTACTTGTGCGAAAGACTATTTGTTGTTATGTATAGTATGCATAGTTTTTGATATTTTATTAGTATATAAATGAGTTTTCTAATAATTTTTATACAACACACATCTTTTGTAAAATACTATATGTTTAAAAAATATATATATAAATAATTATGTGTGTATTTTAGAACCATGCAAGCACAAGATTTTTTTTTCTTAGTTACTAATGTATTAATACAATCTTTTCTTTTGTTTAACCAACCCAAGGTCAAACAAAGCAAGTTGTTGAAAATGTTTAAACGTGTTGTTGAAAAGATTAAATCGTTGGAAATATTTAGGTGACTAGTTTTAACACAATTTAATGTATAGTGATAAAGTTATTGAACTCTTATTCCTAAGTATACTCCCATACTCGAAACGATTTACAAGATGTTTATGTAATATTTGTAAATTAAGTGATATATGCCTATATGCAATGCAAGAACAATTTCGCAATCTTAATGCAAGAAATCTAGCATAAGTTATAGTTAGGCATAATCCGAAAAACTAGCATAGTGTACATGGCACGTGTGCTTAGATATTCAATTAGCTTAATTACACATAGCAACGATTATTAATAATGTCTACTAACAATCAAAGAAGTGCACATAATCACAAAGCATAACACATAAAAGTACTTGTCGTCGTTTTGTGTATTAGATACAACAATGTATACTTAGCTCGGTTTTGTTTGAAGACAAATTAGTTTCCTCCCCATTTCAAAAATCAAGTTTAATATTTTTGAAAAGTTAATTACACCATTTTTCAAAGATATACCGACTAGAAATGTCCGACTCGAAAGGAAAAGATAAATACAAGTTTTACGTTAAAACGAGACTTAATGTTTTGGACAATAAGTAGTATTTTGCCTTTCTGACTAAATTAAGTTTGAAATAAATACTTGGAAGTATTTTTATATGAAAGTAGACTCAATTCTTTTCGAAATGGCGGGTGGCACGACTTCTATAGACTTACGATTGATTTTATATGATTTTTCAAAGTTTCTGAAAAACTGCCAAATCAGACAGGTGGTCCCCTTAAAATAAAGGGGGCCACCCAAATAAGGGGGCCGCCCACCTGATATTCAGAATTATGATTTTTGTAAAAAAATATTTTCTGACTTTGCGGAAAGGTGTACAACTTTCTGAATTTGATACCGAACATATAACACTTATTTTAAGCATCATTTTTATCTCGAGCTATTATAATTAGTGTATATAACATCAAAACTAATACAAGTTAATCAACAAAACACTTTTTATATTAATCCCCCTTAATGGGTAATTTGATACATGGATCGTACTCAATTTTTAAAACCATTTGTTTTGAAAATTAGAGCGACGTGACTCTAATACCAATTGTGGAAATCGTAGAGGGGGGTGAATAAGTTTCCATTTAAAATCTTAAAATGTTTAGTATCAAATTTCCGATCAAGCGTGACACAATATGATGAGTGTTCATACGAGTTATATACACATAGTGATACATCGATTTACAACAATACAAACCAACACACAATATTCACATTTATTCATGACATAAACATAATTAAAACTATATAATCAACACATCACACAATTGCAAGTATAAATATCAAGCGATAAATGCGAGCATAAAAGTAAAGAGATAAGTAAGAGGAAATGCAAACCGGACACGATGATTTATAGTGGTTCGGTCATGAAGCACCTCTTCGCCCTACTCCACTCCTCGAGTACCAAACTCAAAAGTTACTTCACTAGTCAACAAGCTCCCTTTAGGCGGAGAAAACCATACAAAACTTTTGCTTATATCAATTTTCAACACTAAGCTAGATGTCGAGTTCTAATCTTAGCTAGGACCAATCTATCATGACTTCACAACTTCTTCACTACTTTCACGACTTCACAACACAACTTCACAACTACACACCTTTTTCACGCCTTAGTATTCTTCACCATACTACTTCACTACTTCACAACCTCACACTACTTAGATCACACCACTCTAACACTACATACAAAGATCACCAAGATCTAACTATACTCACAAGATTAGAATACATAGACTCGATCTATACATTGTGAATGTAAAACATGTCACGAATGCACTAACTACATAAGTTTGTATCTTGACGATAATGATAGTTCTTCTTTTGCACTTGATTGAATGGATGATTGGATCACATTTTAAACATACTTATAATAAGTTAAGTGATCAAAGAAGAGGGTTTGAAATAAGGTTTTAGATCTGAGAAAACTATGTGCAAAGAGGTGAAAAATATGTGAAAACAGTCCACTATTTATAAGAAAAAATATTAATTTTTTATTTAGGCGGTCCCCTTAATTATACAAGGGCGGTCCCCTTAATTATGGCTGGTCCCCTTAATTAATTAAGGGGGCGCCCATTTTTCAGACACTCCTTGTTTTGTCCTTTTGTGGAAAAGGTTTTTTTGGAACTTTCTAGCCGTTTTTTGATTTAAAATTTGAATTCAAAATATTTATTTTGAATAAAACATTTCTTATAAATACACAAATTTTTTTATATGTTTTAAAAATGTTTGTCCCATTTTATAAAAAAATGTAAGGTTTGGAAAAATAAAAAATTTCTTTGATCATTCAACAAGTTAAAGTTTGTTGTTCTACTTTAGTTATTAGTCGTGTGCGAACTTAAATTTGTGGTTGGAAGAAAGCTTGAGGACGTCGGAAGATGTTGAGTATGAATTGATTGATTTGTGATTACGAGTAACTAGCACTTTTACGTTATGTGTTATAAGTTACATGTTTGTCATCACCAGATTCATCATCACTGATTAAGCCTTCCATGATAGCTTTATTTCTTATAGCTTGTTCTTTTAGCTCGCTATCCTTTAAGGATTTGTACCATTCATAATCTTGGTAATGGAACGAATTTCCAACTATGTAAACTCCAGGTAAGTTTCCTTCATTACAGTATCCATCATTCTTCCAACTATATGTTGGCCATTTTGAATATCCAATTTTATAATTGAAGGGCTTACAATAATGCTTAACTGGTGCGATTTCAGTCCAAACTCCAGCGTCAGTCCATGGTTTCTCATCAACCCATGGTATATCTTTGTTCCATTCATAGATCCAATCATCCTTATATTCATCATAAGTCTTGAATCCATCAATGTCCTTAGTAAGTAAGTCTGGATTGATTTGCAAAAGATAGTTAAATTCTTTATAGGTCTTGCACATAGGTGTCTCAAAATCAAATATATTAGTATTGATCCTAAAGACTTCAGCAACTTCATCTTCATTATCAGAAAATTCTTCATCCGTGAGCTCAACTTCATCATCTCCTCTAATCTAGTAAATCCATAATGCTTTCTTGTATAATGATCCATTGTCTTGTAGTTAAAAGTTTTTGACCCCAACCATTTAGTAAATGCAACATCAGATGGATCATATCCCATATCATCATCAGCTTCATGCGACATTTGTTGCTCTGAATCATCATCCTTGTTTGAGTCATATGTGATGTTAGAAATTTCAACTTCATATGTGAATAAATCATCATCCATTCCGCTTAATCGATTGAATTCATTGTTGAAAACTTCAAGTGATGTATCGCAAGTGAGCGAACATCTTTGACCTTAAGATCCTCAAGTTTCTTGAACTCACCTTTGATTACCTTTGTCATTCTTAACTGAAAAATAACCAGAAAATTATCAGTAGAACCAGCGGAAAAAAGGTGTTAAAAAATTTGAGCTTTAAGTTCGAGAGTGGAAAAGAACTTTATCAGATGATCGATACGCCGTATTCAATAGAAGTGAATACGCCGTATTAATCATTTGAGTGAATACGCTGTATTAGACAAAAAGTTTGATACGCCGTATCTGATGGAAGTGGATACGCCGTATCGGGTTATCGACCATAACAGTGTATTCGGAAAACAATTAAATGAAATACAAAAATATACAAGGAAACAATTAAACTAACAAATATACAAAAATATACATAATATACAAGAATATACACTACTCCCACGGGTTAGATCTAATGCTAGAAACCAAAATTTAAAATAAAAATCAAGATTGATTTTCACTCCCCGGCAACGGCGCCAAAAACTTGATGTGCCGTTGTTTGGTGTATATTTTTATGATTCAAGTTTTAAATTTATATTTTTCCGACTTAACCAAAAACAACACTTTAACGGGCAGTGTACCCGGTAGGTGGTAGATTCATGGTAAGTAGGGTTTTGAACACTTGAGGCGAGGTTAAATCTCTCAATTTATTAATATTTTGGTTTACTAATCTAAGTTAATTCTAATCTAAGTCAATACTATGCTAATTCTATGTTAGTTCTAATCCTAATTCTAACAGGTAAAAGGGGGTTTCAGCCTGAGAGACTAGCACGGGTTTGGTGGTGACTATAATCAATTCAAGACACTTTAACCTACGCAAGCAAATTAACAGAAGATAAAAGAGCGGTCAAGCCTTATGATAGAAAATTGTATTAGTAATCATTAATCAGATTAGAAGCTGGTTTGTTTATTCAGTGCAATGATTACTTATCTCGAGGTGGCATATCATTCTTAGACTTAGGCGGGACTTCATCCTAAGACCTAGACACATTAATTTTGTCACAATTAAAGCATCCGCATAAAGCATCCTTATTTGCAGATTATAATCTATCTTAGGGATTAAATCAATGGTGATCTTGTTAAACTCTAGCTCATAGAGACTTTACCCACTTACTGCTTAATGGTGATTTATACACTAGTAGTCCACTTGTCCAACTATCCAATGGAATCAGAACGTTATTTGTTGAATTATCTAGGTTCACATGCTAGTCAACTTGTTCACTAAACCAAAGGCAATATCCGATATCTAGTTAAGCCAGAAGCGTATCCTAGCACAGATTTAGCAGGACAATATATGGTATCGAGAATATGATTTAGCACACTTAAACTCGTTTTGAGTTTTCTAATTTAAAAGGTTGGAAGTCAGGTTGGATTATGGCGTATCCATTATTCTGGAATACAACGTATTAGGGATTTCTAGAGTAGGGACCCGATTGAGGATCTTCCAGAATATTATATTGATTCCATATCTTGATACGTCGTAGTTGCAGTCCTCTAGATACGGCGTATTGTCTTCATTCCTTTAGTGGTTCCTTTGTGAGTACATGCACAGAATAACCGTATCTTCCTTGATGGATACGGCGTATTGGTCTTTAGAACAGTAATCTTCAAAATATCTTCATTTAAGCTTCAGAATGCGTGCCTTTTGCCAAGTTTCACCAATTACTTTATAATTACTGCAATTCTTAAATATAAACTATTAAGTAACAACTCTTTGCAATAACTATACAAAATGGGTTAATAACATGGGATAAATGATGCTATAAAATAGACGTTATTTGATGTCATCAAGGGCTTACAACAGATTGTTGCTGATGACTTAGAAGAGATGGATCTAAAGTGGCAGATGGCTATGCTGACTCATGAGAGCTAAGAAGGAATTCTAAATAAAAGTAGAAGGAAAATTAATGCCAATGGTTCTGAGACCATAGGGTTTAACAAATCAAAGGTGGAATGCTATAACTGTCATAAAAGGGGCCACTTTGCAAGGGAGTGTAGGGCTCCAAGGGAGAACAGGAACAGAGAACCTGTAAGGAGGAATGTGACAGTGGAAACAACAGAGACAAAAGCTTTGGTGGCTCAAGATGGACTTGGGTATGACTGGAGTGACCAGGCTGAAGAAGGACCTACAAACTTTGCACTTATGGCATATACATCTTCAGGTTCTTCAAGTTCTTCAAGCTCAGATTCTGAGGTATCTACTTGTTCTAAAGCATGTTTAAAATCTTATGAAACTCTCAAAGAACATTATGATAATCTGATAAAAGATTTTAATAAGTCTCAATTAAATGTAGGAGCTTATAAAGCAGGTCTAGAATCTATAGAGGCTAGACTAGATGTGTATAAAAAGAATGAGGTTGTTTTTGAAGAGGACATAAAGATTTTAAAACTTGATATTATGTTGAGAGATAATGCACTAACAGAGCTTAGAAAGAAATTTGAAAACCTAAAAAAGAAAGAGATGATTTAAAACTTAAATTAGAAAAGTTTGAAAATTCATCTAAGAATCTAAGCAAACTGTTAGAGATTCAAGTAAGTGATAAGTTCAAGACTGGTGTGGGGTTTGATAGTCAAGTGTTTGATAGTCAGAAGAATGATAAGTACAAAACAAGTGAAGGGTATCATGCTGTTCTCCCTCCCTATACTAGGAACTTCATGCCCCCTAAATCTGATTTGGTACTTGCTGATGAGAATGAATATGTTTTTAGTGAGTCAGTAACTAGTAGACCTGATGTTGCAACAAGTGAAGCTAAGACTAGTGTGTCAAAACCTAAGTATGTTAGTGAACCACTTATTGAAGATTAGATATCTGACAGTGAGGATAAGAATGAGACTGAGTTTAAGACTAAACAGAAAAAACCTAGTTTTGCTAAGGTAGAATTTGTTAAATCTAAAGAGCATGTGAAAACACCTAAGGAGTTTGTTAAGGAGGTAGAGAACAATAAGCAAGCTAATCACCTTAGGAAAAACAGTTAAAGTCCTAGAGGTAACAAGAGAAACTGGAATAATTTAATGACTCAGAAATTAGGAAGTAATTTTAAGTTTAAAAGTAAGGCTTGATATGTATGTGGCAGTTTTAACCATTTGATTAAAGATTATGATTTCCATAAAAAGAAAATGGTGGAAAAACCTATTTGGAACAATGCTAGTAGGGTGAATCACCAAAATTCTCACAGATTGACTCACCCTTATCCAAAAAGAAATTTTGTTCCAAGAGCAGTCTTAATGAAATCTAGCCTTAAAACACTTAATACTGTGAGGTAAAACTCTTCAAGAGCAGCAGTATCAGTTAATACTGCCAGACCAATTAATATTGCTTACTCAAACCCAATAGTGAATTGTGCAAGGCCGTCATCAAATGTTTTTAATAAAGCACATTCACATGTTAAAAGGCCATTTAACAAGTCTACATCAAATAAGAATTGTAATTTAAATGAAAAAGTTAATACTGTTAAGGGAAATGTTACTACTGTTGGGCCAAAAGTAGTAGTAAGTGATAATAAGGGAAATCAGGCTAATGTTGTTAAGGCCTCAGCATGTTGGGTTTAGAGACCAAAGCAAAAAGTCTTAGACCATGTCTCCAGACACAATGGTGCATCAATAAACTTTAAAAGTTTTGATTATATTGATGCACAAGGCAGATCCAAGTCAGTGATAGCTTGGGTCCCCAAGAGAGCCTGATTCTCTTACTTTTTGTGCAGAGTAATCCACAACTAGAATTGCAAGAAAAAAGAGTAATTGATAGTGGATGCTCTAGGCACATGACTAGAAACAAGTCCTACCTCTCAAATTATGAAGAAATTGATGGTGGATTTGTTGCCTTTGGAGGAGATCCCAAAGAAGGTAGAATCACTGGTAAAGGGTAAAATCAGTACAGGTAAACTGGATTTTAAAGATGTGTACTTTGTTAAGGAGCTTAAGTTTAACCTTTTCAGTGTCTCACAAATGTGTGACAAGAAAAATAGTGTTCTTTTTACAGACACTGAATGTGTTGTTTTGTCTCTTGACTTTAAGCTACTTGATGAAAATCATGTCTTGCTTAAGTTCCCTAGAAAAAAATAACAGTACAATGCGTATGATTTTAAAAGAATATTATTCCTTTAGGAGGTCTAACTTGTCTCTTTGCAAAGGCCACATTTGATGAATCTAAATCTTTGGAATAGGAGGCTTGGACATGTAAATTTTAAAACAATGAATAAACTGGTAAGGGGAAACCTTGTAAGAGGTTTACCTTCAAAATTTTTTGGAATTAATCAAACCTGTGTTGCTTGTCAAAAGGGAAAGCAACATAGAGCTTCTTGTAAGACCAAAACTTTCAGTTCAATCAGCCAACCATTACAAATGTTGCACATGGATTTGTTTGGTCCAACATTTGTAAAGAGTTTAATGAAAAAGATGTACTGCCTAGTTGTCACAGATGATTTTAGTAGGTTTAGTTGGGTTTTCTTTTTAGCCACTAAGGATGAAACTAGTGAAATCCTTAAAACATTCATAATAGGCATAAAAAATCTAATAGACCTTATGGTGAAAGTGATTAGATGTGACAATGGGACTGAATTCAAGAATAAGGTCATGAATCAGTTCTGTGAAATGAAGGGTATTAAGAGAGAATTTAGTCTTGCTAGGACTCCACAACAAAATGAAGTAGCAGAAAGGAAAAATATGACACTAATAGAGGCTGCTAGGACTATGCTAGCTGATTCAAAATTGCCAACAACTTTCTAGGCTAAAGAAGTTAATATGGATTGTTATGTCAAAAATAGGGTGTTAGTTATCAAGCCTCACAACAAGACTCCTTATGAGCTTTTTCTAGGTAAAAAACCTGCTAAAGCTTTATGAGACCATTTGGTGTCCTGTTACAATCCTTAATACCATAGATCACCTAGGTAAGTTTCATGGAAAGGCTGATGAAGGGTTCTTTGTATGATACTCTACTAAAGCAAAGCATTCAGAGTATTCAACAGTAGAACTAGGATTGTAGAAGAGAACCTGCATGTTCAATTTAGTGAGAATACACCTAATATTGTAGAAAGTGGACCTAATTAGCTTTTTGATATAGATGCATTAACAAAATCTATGAACTATAAGCCAGTTGTTG
>BQNB010008453.1:18050-44485 GCA_026074375.1 Tanacetum coccineum
TCCGCTTAAAAAGCACGTACTCTATTATCTCACGGCTGTGAAGGTTTCCTGGCTACCATTCATGACACGACTTCAGATGTTTCTTTTATTCATGACCAGCCAATTGTTTCCGAATTTCAAGACGTATTTCCAGAAGAACTTCCAGGAATACCTCCCATTCGCGATGTTAAGTTTAACATTGAGCTAATTCCCGGAGCGGAGCCAATCTCCAAGGCTCCTTATCGCATGGCTCTGATTGAGTTGAAGGAGTTGAAGGATCAGTTACAAGAGTTTTTGGAGCAAGGTTTTATTCGCCCAAGTGTATCGCCATAGGGTGCACCAGTTTTGTTTGTCAAGAAGAAGGACGGTAGCATGAGACTATGTATCGACTATCATGAATTAAACAAGATCACTATCCGTAATCGTTATCCCCTCCCACGTATTGACGATCTTTTTGATCAGCTTCAGGGTGCTAAGCACTTCTCCAAGATTGATTTATGATCTGGTTACCATCAGTTGCGAGTGAAAGAGCAGGATATTTCTAAGACTACTTTTCGTACACGTTATGGTCATTATGAATTCTTGGTTATGCCTTTTGGTCTTACGAATGCTCCAGCAGTGTTTATGGACTTGATGAACCGAATCTTTCATGAATTCTTAGACAAGTTCGTTATCGTATTCATTGATGATATTCTGGTCTTCTCTAAATCTAAAGAGGAACACGAGGACCACCTTCGCACTGTTCTACAGATCTTACGACAGGAGAAATTGTATGCCAAGTTTTCCAAGTGCGAGTTTTGGTTGAGTAGAGTGGCATTTCTGGGTCATATAGTTTCATCAGAAGGAATTACTATGGATCCGACGAAGGTTGAGGCTATCACTAAGTGGCCAAGACTGACGTCTGTGACTGAAGTACGGAGTTTTCTCGAATTGGCAGGTTATTACCGCAGATTCGTAGATGGTTTTTCACGAATGGCCTTACCCTTAACTAAGCTTATGCGAAAAGGCGAGAAGTTTGTTTGGAACGACGAGCGAGAAAAGAGCTTTGAAGAGCTTAAGCAGCATTTAGTTTCCGCACCTATTCTTACTCTCCCATCCGGTTCAGGTGGATTTCAGATTTATAGTGACGCTTCTAAGAAAGGTACTTGGGGTGTGTACTCATGCAGCATGGGCAAAAGTGAGTGGCCCTATGCATCACGACAGCTAAAACCTTATGAGTGTGAAGACTATACGCCATACCCATGACCTAGAATTAGCAGCTGTTGTTTTTCGCTCTTAAATTCTAGGAGTCATACTTTATGGCGAAATAATGTGACATTTTCACCGTTCAATCATAAATGTATCAAGTATATTTTCATCTTGCGAGAATTATATATGAGACAAAGACGTTGGTTTTAGTTACTAAAGTTTATGACCCTACATTCAGTATCATCCGGGGAAAGCAAATGTCGGATGGCTGACGCTGTTTAAGTAGGATTATCAGGTATGATTGGTATGATAAGCTGGCATTCATCAAAGTAGAAGAAGAGCATTTTCGTGATCTGATGAAACGTTTTGGACATTGAGTTATGTGTTAGTGGTCGAATGGTTTCTGGGCTAGGTCTGAGGGGGTTGAGCTAACTTTAATTTCTCCGTTTATGGCAGGGGTTCAATAAGGACGAATGGTGTGAAATCTGGGCAATCATCCAGAATTTAGACAAGCTGACCGATCCAAGTTTTCGATTGTTGATGTGATGTGGCATTCTGTGGCAAGGGCCATGCTCTGGCAACTAAGTTTATTGTACCTGGAATGATCCTTTGCACTTCTGGGAGTAGTGGTTTTGATGACCGAAGCTCATAGTTCTCCTTTTTTCCATTCATCCAGGGTTCGACGAAGAGCGTTATCATGATCTCAAGCAACACTTCTGGTTGGAGTGGTTATGTAGTGGTATGAAACGAGATGTCCTCAGGCAAAATTTGTATATCAAAGTTGTTTTATCTGTCAGCAAAAGGTAAGATTCGAACATCTGCGTTGTGCAAGTTGGTTTTTACTATCAACATTTGAGATTCCTGTTTGGAAATGGGACGAAATATCTATGGTTAGTGGTTTACAGGTTTTTTACACGGACTCAGAGGAAGCACGACGCTATCTGGGGGAGTCGTGGATCGTTTGACCAGAATAGAGCGTTTCTCCTATTCGTATGGGATTTTTCATTCAGTAGATTGGCAGAGAGTTTCCAGCAAGAATAGGGAATGAAAGTTCGTACTAACGGGTACTCCAATCAGCAATCGTGGATCCGATAGAGATCCACGTTTCAGTCTCGTTTTGGAAGGTTTACAGAACGCTTGGGGAACCAGGCTCAAGTTCAGTACGGCCCTTCTCCCTCCTCACTCCAGAGACCAGACGGGACACTGTTAAAGCATCTACCCTCTCTCACAGATCTAACGAAACCTCCGCGAGACATTTACGTTCATGCTGCTTTAGATATGGACAGGACAATTGGCGCCCCCCCCCCTCTCCCACGGACTAACTATTTTTTTCGTTGAAGTTCGGAATAATAACAGTTGGCATGCAAATATCAATGGGTTGCGCTCCCTTTGAAATGTTTATACGGTTAGGAATTGCCAGTGCTTTCCCTATCTGTTGGGATCAATGTTGGTGAGCGGGTTCTTGAGGGCCCAGGGAGATGATTGAGGTGACCAATGAGAAGGTCGCTGTCGCCAGGGAAAAGCTTAAAGAAGCTCAGACACGTCAGAAGTTAAGGCCGACAGCATCGCAGATTGTTAAAATTTCAGCTTGTTGAACATTGTTTATTCTTGGAAGATCACTACCTTGGAGTCAGGCGTTTTGGTATTAAGGGCAAGCTTAGTCCTCGTTTTATAGGACCGTTTGAAATTCTTGAACGCGTTGGTGAGGTTTCTTATCGTTTGGCGTTACCTCCCCAACTCTCTCATGTTCACAACGTATTTCACGTATCTTTACTCAGAGGCTACAAGTATCATCCTCTCCACGTTGTCTCTTATCTATTCAATCAGATCCGTGAGGATTTATCTTACACGGAAGAACCTGAGTCTATTCTAGACCGTCAAGACAGAGTCATGAGGAACAAGACTATTCCTTTTGTTAAAATCCTTTGGAGGGAATAATTTCCTGAGGGAAGCCACTTGGGGAAACGAGGCGTCTATCGGACTTTCATATCCATTTCCTTCCATGATCTGGTATGTTCTTTTCAGTCGTATCATGTTTCTAATTCGAGGACGAATTATTCTTTTAAGAGGGGAAGAGTTGTAAAACCCACATGAAAATACCATGAAATTTAAAATTTTAATAAACAATAAAATCACGACAAGAAAACCTATGAATTTAATATCACGACAAGTTATCACACGAAATTAAAATCTACGAATCATGAACACACGAAGATACAAAATACGATGTGAAAATAAAAACTAAACAATTTCTTTTTGGGCTTATGAATATTTCGGCAAGACACAAGAAAAGAAAAGGCCCATGTTTAATTTTTAAAAGCCCAAGCCCAAGGTCCTAATTATAACTACAAGAAACTAGGTTTTTACCTCATTTAATTTGTTACAAGAAATCAAAATAAGAAACCCTAACCCATTCTACAAACCGGCGGCACCCACAAGGAAGGAGGAGCAAGTTTTGATCTTGGTTCGTGGAATCATTGTGTTTTCTATCTCTATTTCATCCTCAATCTATTCCCGTAATTGGTAAACCATGATGACCCTTTTCATTGTTTTTCTATAAATTGTTATGCATGCATGAAAAATGAACCTCATGAAATAATAAGAATTATACAAATTAAATCAAGGGTTTAGATTGTCGAGTGTTGTGATTCGAACAAAGGACCCAAGCCGAGACCCCCATAGGGCTCGGCAAATATATGTGTAACATGGGGGGTGTTTTCGTTGGGTTGTGACCGAGTAAAGCCAAGCCGAGACCCCAAAGGGGTACTCGGCACATATGTGGTTTGGGGGTTTATATTCGAGTGACCTTAGGCCAACAAGAACACAAGTCGAGACCCTATGGGGCTCGGCATAATTATATGTTGACATGGGAATATTTGACGTTGGGGTTGAGGTCGAAGGATCAAGCCGAAACCCTATAAGACTCGGTATATGCATGTTATAATATGGGGGGTTGGTTGCGTCAGGCTTTACTCGATCCAAGACCAAGCCGAGTACCCCTAGGGTACTCGGCACACAAAATTGTTGGCATTAGTGTTGTTCGGCCATATAGTCAAGCCGTGACCTCAATGGGTACTCGGCACATATGTATGGGTTATACATGATCAAGTCGGGTGAGGTTGTGGCCAAGAAAACCAAGCCGAGTACCTAGTACTCGGCATGCACCATATAAAATTTTGGGTATTTGTTTCGGCTTATAAGAGGGCTTATGGCTTAATAATTCTTGACAAGAAAAATGGATGTATGGACTTAAATGATTTTCGGCTTATATATGGGCTTATGGCTTAAGGTGGTTCGGCTTAATGTGTGGGCTTATGAGCTAAATTGTTTTCGGGCTTATGGGTAAATTAGTATGGGCTAACCGGCCCAAAGTCCACGCGGCCAATTTGTTTCAGGCCTATATCATGTTCGACCCATAAGGGTCCGGTCCACATGGGGTTCGGCCCAATTAGTGGTTTAATTACGAGTTGTATTATCACGACATTAAATCATTTTCGTACATGTTAAATAAATTAAAAGAGACTTGAATGAAAAGCTTAAAGACTTTCATGTTATATAATTTACCAGAACAGTTATTGGAAAATGATAAGACAAGTAAACAGGCATGATTAATACCAACATGTACACTTTGAACTCTTAACTTTATTTAATTACAGGTTTTACCCTTAAAGGTTATAGAAATGACCATTATGTCTTTAACGTTAATTAATTACTATTAATATCCATATTATCATGAAGTTGACATTTAAGTCTTATAAATTGTTAATTATAACCTCAAGTATAATAAACAACATGATTTATCTAAATTAATAACAAATAGAAATTAGTTATTTAATTATCAAGATATTGGAATATGGAAAATGCATTTTTAGAAGTTACTAATTATGGAAACCTGCTATTTTTAGAAAGTTACTATTTATGGAAACCTGCTATTTTTAGAAAGTTACTAATTATGGAAACCTGCTATTTTTAGAAAGTTACTATTTATGGAAACCTGCTATTTTTAGAAAGTTACTATTTATGGAAACCTGCTATTTTTAGAAAGTTACTAATTATGGAAACCTGCTATTTTTAGAAAGTTACTATTTATGGAAAAACCTGTAGTTTTAGAAAGTTGCTCATTATAGTAACCTGCTATTTTTATGGAATACTTAATAATAAGGAAAGTTACTAATTTAGAATACCAGGATAAACAGATCACAAAAATATGGTATCCAACAATCTAAGAAACATACAAGTTATACTTAATTAAAGAAAGTTACCCAAAATTTGAAAGCTTGCCAAAAAATGGAAAGTTACTAAAATAGAAGAAACTTAAATCATGCAAAAAGTAACTTATACAAGATTACTTATCATGTGCACGTGTGAAGACGGAGTGATTTTTTCTATTTCTTACTTCACTGTTTCATTGTCCAGGTACCGGTATTCCGTCCTTTCAGTAAGGGACATTTCCTTCTATTCATGATTTCACTTTCCCCAGAATGACTATGCTTCCCATTACTAAATTTTGCCAATGATTTATTCCATTTTAATTTCCCATTGTTCACAATGCCCGTGACTTTATATATATGCCTATGATCATGATTTTATGTGGAATTAACACCTAGTTTTGAAGGTTACCATTTGGACCATGACTCTTGGGGCTCCGTGTTTGTCATGATCTTTGCGTTGAGAGTGATTTCACGCGGCGTCCCTTTCATGTTACTAGATTGTATTTCATGTTTGGCCATTATATTCAGGGGCGTATGGGTGCCATCTGTTCTACATGTTTTATACGTTTCAGGGTGATTGGTTGGTGTGTGGCTCTAAATCCCTATCACATTGGGTGGATCCCTCCACCCATTTTATTATAAGAGGTCACCTTCTAGTTACATGTTGAGGCTCCCCTATACTTTATGCATGTTATGCACGTTATTATTATGTATGATTATATGAGCTCGTGGGCAAACCTTTATTGTATGTTATGTTCCTTATGACTTTCCTTTTACTTTACATCTTAACAACCATGTTTTACATGTTCATTGCTATTCTTTATGACATATTTCTCCAGGTTCCTCATGACACTCATGAATCTTTCCGCTGCTTTATATTCCTTATCCAAGACTTATGTTTATTATTTCATTATCATTATAATCCGATTCATGTGCGTCTTTGCTCAGCCCGTTATATTTTCATGTTTCTTACGGCAGGTAACTAGAGGGAGTTGGGCATGAGAGATTGTGCTTAGGAAGAGACCCTTTAGCTTCCCTTCTATTATTGTTGACACTTGCAAGACTTATGTTTTGGACACATGTTTTGTTCTTCAAACTTCCTTTACGTTTATGCATGTTAAACTTCATAATGGGAGCCGATGTTTGTTTCCGGCTTTCCACCTTGTTACGTTATCAGTTATGTTTTATGCCTTTTATGCTTTGATATGACGCCATGGTTATGAAGTAATGCCTTTCATCAGAGAGGGGTGTTACATGCAGAGAGTAAAACCTCTATTAAGATACTTATTGAATTCTCCTGGTCAAGGTATTCTTCTAGCACATAATTCTGCTATACAATTGACTGCATACTATGATAGTGATTGGGCCAGTTTTCCTATGACAAGAAGGTCCACAACTGGTTATTGTATTCTACTTGGGCAATCTCCAGTCTCATGGAAGTCCAAGAATCAAAGAGTAGTGTCAAGATCCTCAGCTGAAGCTGAGTATAGAGCCATGGATTTAACTTGTTGTGAAGTCACTTGGTTAGTATCACTACTTAAGGATTTAGGGCTTAAGGATCTTGGTGCAGTTGACTTAAAGTGTGATAATAAAGAGCCATTTACTAGCAGATCAGCCACTCTTTTTTTAATGCCAGACAACAAGGCAGGATATAGAGATTGATTGACATCACTACTGTTGAGAATCAAGTCAGATAGGAGAAGTGTTCATTTAATGTTTCTACTAAATCACAATTTGCTGATGTCTTCACATAAGTTCTTTAAGTGGATCAACATAATCATTTACTATCCAAGTTGAGAGTTTCCAAGTCTTTCAGCTCTTCATTTGAGGGGGAGTGTAAAAGTGGCATTGTATAATATTATAAGGATTAAAATGTAATTTATAAAAACCTCAGGGTTTATTTTGTATTGTTTCTGTTAATAGTAACCAACTCTTCTTTCATGTATAAACACTCCGTATCTCTTCATTTTCACTCTTAATGAAATCACTTTCACTCTTAATGAAATCACTTTCACTGTGTGTTTTCTCTCTAAATTCATCATTGTCAACATCCATCATCAAATTTTGTGCATGCATCAAAAATCAACTTGCTCAAAATTTGATCTAAAGTTGAAGATTTGATAAGGATGATCACTCAATATGACCTTATTGATATCATTACCTCTTCTAAACCTGTGAAATATGAGAGCATTTTGATCCACCATAATGCTCGTATATGAATCATATAATGCCTCGAGTGGCTCTCTTTCACTATCTTCTTTGTTGCTGAAAACATGCAGTTTCTTAAACGACTGATTGTAGGTATACCCATGCCCCTTTTTCCGAATCATGGTTAATCTTAACATTTATTGGTCAATCACGTCGGCAAAACAAAACAACCCGATTCACTTAATTTTCTTTTCAATAAAATGGTTTTCACAAAATTGATCCAAAGTGATATAATTATTATAATATATATCATTAGAGATGTCAAAACTACTGTTCATCTTAAAGCACTGTTGATGGCCCAGTCCACTCACCTTAGTCCAGCCCACCCTCATATAGCCTGCAACCTAAACCTAAATTCTCAAACCGTCATCACATCTCTCGAACCATCACCACCTCTCTCTAAATCTTCGTTTCCAATTCTTTATTGAAAATTCATTGAAGGCATAAAACCCTCACATAAATCAAACAGTTATAAAGAAAGCTTTTGATTATATATCTTTTTTATTCTATGATGAGTACTTTTAATAATCATTGGTACCTATCCATAATTCCAGAAGCAGCACGCCATCCCTTGAAGTCCTTAAACCTCAGAAATTTCATCTTCGGCACACGGTCTTCGATAGTCACCAGCAAAAAAAAGATAAGACATGGGGTATTGTGATGTTGTCATCTTTCAGGGGCTGATGATATGCAGAGTGATAAACCACCGGGAATCAAAGTTTTGGTTTCAATGTTCATCTAATGGGCATCTTGTTATAAGCAATGTTCATGGGCCTGCTCATGGCTATAACCTACCCAGATCCAAATTGGCCTGCATGCGTATTATAGCACATGTTATAAAATCCATCCGTCTTTATTTTTCTGGAATTCATATTACACCATATACGAAGTCAGACACCGTTTAGTATTAACGCTTTTATTTGTGGTCTGAGATCCAACGGTGGTTTATCGAGGTCACAAAAACTATTGCGCCTACCGGTGGCGGCGCTGAATGAGTTTATGTATTGATCAACCTTCCTACTTTGGCGTCGTTCCTTTCGGAAAATGCGTAACACTATAGTTAGGTATGTTTTTGCTTTTTAAAATTAATGATATGGGTTGGTTCTAAGTTTTTTATTGTTGCGTAAATAATTTGCATAAAGAGGGAGTTTGGATATTGTGCCTTCTATTAGATTGGTTGACCTACCGTTGGTTTTGGATTGTTGGATACATAATCTATCCATTTTTATGCAATACGTTTTAAGGTGAGTGGAATAATAGTATTTATGATGTTCGCGGTAATATTTTTTGTGGCCATAACATACGGACGCAAAGGCTGGTATTTTGGCGGAGTTACTCAATTGTGGTTGTCGTTTGCAGCCAAAGGTCAGTTGGCGAGATACATGAGACCAGGGGCTATGGGTTTTAAAAAACCAACAAAAATTGATGAATTCATTTTGCTTTTAATTTGCAGTACATGGATCTCATTACTTCATTTGCAGGTTGAATTTTTGATTTCCTTTTACATGGCAGTGAGATGTTTAGTGTTATGTTGTCTTGCTGCTGGATGTGGAAGGATGGCAGAGTCCCAGTATTGTTCGCCTCAGCAACCTCCATGAGCGCAGGCACATCATCAATTACTCTGAGCCAAATTTATTACATATTTGTTTGACATTTCCTGGCTACTGAACATGATAACTTGGCGAGGTAACATAACCCGGGCTATGGTTGCAACCACAAATGTTGTTTCATTTTGCTTTTATATTTGCAGACATGAATCTTATACTTCATTTGGCGGTTCAATGTTGATTGCCTTTTACTTGGCTTTGATGATCTTTAGAATATGTTGTCTTGCCGCGGATAGTGGAAGGATGGTAGAGTGCGAGTATTGCTCGCCTCAGCAACCTCCATGAGCACAGGCATATCATCAATTACTCTGAGCCAAATTTAATTTCATGGCTAATAGACATGATAACTTGGCAAGCTAACATGACTCGGGCTATTGTTGCAACCACAAATGCTGTTTCGTTTTGCTTTTATATTTGCAGACATGAATCTTATACTTCATTGGGCGGTTGAATGTTG
The DNA here is from genome assembly GCA_026074375.1 of Tanacetum coccineum. Lineage (NCBI taxonomy): Eukaryota > Viridiplantae > Streptophyta > Magnoliopsida > Asterales > Asteraceae > Tanacetum > Tanacetum coccineum. Next base: position 27,701 of record BQNB010008453.1, read on the forward strand.
ATTGCCTTTTACAAGAACACATAGTCGCACAACCGTTGAGCCTAGATCTGAAACAATTGTCAAATGATGTAAGTATTGTATTTCTATGTTTTAGCCATTTGTTATTATTAATACAATTTACTAATGGCATCTGTTTTGGTCAACTTTGGAAACTGCTACAAATACAAAAGAAAAAGAACCGAATACTGGTCATTGTCGCCAAGTTCCATTTAACAAAGGGACGTATTCCACTCTATGACATTATTCTAATTCCTACTGGAATGGTAGGTAAATGGCCAAGTTTGTTGGTAATCTAAAAGCTACTTCAGCAAGGTTAACAAAGCGTGAATGCATTGATGTAGTAGACCATACACAACGTATGTACGGTTTGTAGTTTAAATTTTCGCGTTTCTTTTTTGCATGTTTTGTTTCTGTTGCTTAATCTTTATTATATCTATGTGCAACCTATTGCATATCCCCCTTTTATTGTCATTACCGTATTTTTGGTGCATTCACATTCATTTACCGGTCCTTTTTATTTGTAGGATCACAAGTGGCCGTGTAGCAGGACTAACTGGGAGGTAATATACCCTTTGCTAAAGAGTGTGCTTATTGACCTTAACATTAATGTTTTTATGGTTTTTATATACCTACACACTAAACTCCAATTCTTTTTTATTGCTTGAAGTTATACAGTTATGGAAAAGTGATATAATAAGTAATGAGATAATTCAATATTCACTAAAACTCAATTTTAATCCTTTATTTTACTTGATATTATACATGGATAAGTTTATAAATAAAATTTTCTCTTTATAATATTAACAACGTGGCTACTGTGTGTTATTCTGACAGGGATAGTGTTCTATGTTAGGGTTGGATGGACCAACCTTTTTTATATTATGCATTTAGTGGAACTTCTACTAATGAAGATAAGTTTCTCTTATATTGCAGTTTTTTGCTTTGCTTCCTTGATGGTGGCTGAATCTTTACACACACTGTTGTGAGAAACGGATGGGAGCTGGACCATGGATGAACTAGAGACACAATTGCAGTTAAGTTGAATTTTGATAGAACATAAATTTTGTTTTTTTACAATCTTTTGTTAACCATTGTTAGACTTTGATACTTTTGGTTGAAGTACACAACATAATCTATATTGCTCAAAAGCTTTAGTCTTAATGCTTGATTGTTTGATATATTACATTAATCGCCACTTGAAATTTGCAAGTTTTGTAAGTAATGCTTTTAGTCCGTCTTAAGCACAAAGTTAGAGACTTTTTGTTGCTTTTGTCTGCCAAATAGCGATCTCTTTAAGAAAACAAAATAACCAACGAAAAAAATCCTGCTGCTAATTAAATCGGCCTACCACTTACCAAAAAAAAACTTAAAAACCAAAACAAAAAAATTTAAAACGCCCACGCACGCAAACCGGGTACCCCATCTCGCGGGCATTTCATTGGTTGTTTTATTATATAAATATGGGGGGTACTTCTTCATATAAAACCTTAACTATTAAAAAGAATGCTTACTAGAAAACATTAGTTAAATAAAAGGAGTTCATATGTTTTTCTCTTTTTAGTACATTGCAGTTAAGGTGTTTTTTGGGGTGTTTTGGTGTACCAGCCTCAGAGAAGGGGGAGAGGGGGGGAAAGTGGGGGGGGAGGGAGAAGGAGAGGACGAAAGAAGGGAAAGAGAAGGGGGAGAAAAATAAAAGGGGGGGAAAAAAGAGAAGGGGGGGAAGGGAGGTAGGGAGGAAAACAGGGAAAAAGGGGAGGGGGGAAAAGGGGGGGGGGGAAAGAGGGGAGAGAAAATAGAGGAAAGGGAGGAGAAGGGGAGGCGGAAAGGTGAAAAGAAGGACGGAGAGGGAGAGGGGGAAAGGAGGAAGGAAGAGGGGAAGGAGAAAGGATGAGGCGAGGAAAGAGGAGGGAGCAGGGGGGGGGAAGATAAAAGGAGAAAGGAGGGGGAAAAGGGGGGGGGATAAGAGAAGAGGGAGAGGAAGAAAGAGGGAAGGAAGGAAGAAAAGGAAAATGAGAGCGGAAGGGGAGGGGGGAGGGGAGAGGGAGGAGGGGGGGGGAAGAAAGAGAGGGAGGGGGAGGGGAACTGGGGGGAAAGGGAAGAGGGGGGGAAGAAAGGGAGAAGAGGAAAACAAAAAACTGAACCTAAAACCATAAAACTGAGAATCCGAAACCAAAAAAACATGGGGTTTGGTTTTTGAAATTTATAAAAACACAAAGTTTATAGTTAGGTTTGGTGTTAAGCAAGAACACAAAGTGAAAATAAAAGAACAAAAAAATACATATAATCTTAAAAAATCTTGCTTCAATTTTTGCTTTTTAAATGTGTCATTTATAATAAATAAATATTTATCATTTAGAACTTTTGTAGTCGCTAGTTTTTATTTTCATTATTGTGTCAATTTACGACGCATAAAAATTGTTTATATAATTTTTTTTATCATCAATATTTATTTATTGACTTTATTTTGTGTTTCTTTATTTTTGAAACTTGAAATAGTTATTATCTATTGCATTAGAAATTCGACCTTTAAAATATCAAAGCGTGATAAACTAAATAACCAATCCGGAAATAAACCAAAAATCAAAAAACCAAACCTATAAATAAATCGAAACCGAACGGTTTCTAAAAAACAAAAACCAAATATTTTTTGCTCGGTTTCTGTTATAGCTAAAAACCAAAACAAACTAAACCATGCTCAACCCACGTACATAAGCAATAAATCAAGCTCGACTAATTTACCGTACCATATAACTATATCAGTTTTGGCGTCAAAAGTTGTATGCCTAAAAATCATGTCGTAAAAACAACCTTATTCAAGACATGCTATAAAGCAAATACCCAACAAAACTACATATTCGTATATCACTCATTACCACAGTATAACTCTTAACAAAATTGAACAACTAATCATATTTAGTTAACAATGATTACTCTACTATTCTATCCAACTAAGAGATGATATCTTTAGCTCTGAATGAAATCCAAGAAAACAAAAAAGGTTTAACATCGCTGAATATGAGCCCCTTCTTAGTCTTTTCACTCCAAAACCGTTAGAACTCCTAATATAAGTCCATCATCAAATTTTGTAGATGCATCAAATTACTACTACACAAAGGCTTGAATAGATCGCTTCATATAGTGTGGTTTTGCTAAAAGCCGATCTATTAGATGGAAAGGAGGGCGAAATATAATAAAAAGATCTGTTATTAGTCTAACATGATCTAATAATTTTAAATATAAAAAGATCGGTAATTATGAAGAAACCAATCTATCTACACTTCATAAACTCCCATTGTGTTTTAAATAGATCGGTTTTATCATAATAACCGATCTATTTATGATCAAACGTAACAACTCTCCAAATGCACACAAAATATGCTGAATTTTTTTCTCAAAATACATCATAACCACCTTAAAAACACAATAAATGCTCCAAAAAATTCACAATAAATTCTTCAGAAAAACTCAAATTCAAGTATGTATATTGTTTGGATCTAAAAGGTACATAATATATTAAGTATCCTTACTATTTTGTATATTATATTTTCTAACCCGAAATTTATCTTTGATTAGTTTTGTGTTTATTCGAAGCTTTGTTTGTTGATTTCAATGATTTGTTTATATATAGGTTCATTTGACGAATTTTTTATGTGTGAGATTGAGACCTATCTAATATTGACCCGTTCAAGTAAGGTACTTAATTAAACTTTTAAGCTAACCGTATATCAATAACATATTAATGGAAACATTCAAGCATTTATTATATATTAAGTTATAATTGTATCTCTTTAGTTAAATACCCGTTCGAAATTAACTTAATAGAGGTTAGTTTCGAATTATCCCCATTTGGGACTGCTTTTTAAATATTTTTTCTCATTTAGAATGTGATTACGTATTATGAGATCGAGTATTATTTGGGAAAATTCTACATCATTTTTCCTTACTCTTATGAGTTTGCGTTTTATGCGCATACTTGAGGAGTTACGGGGAAATGTTGCCGCTTTTTATTTAGTAATACTCGACTCATAATACACATTTACGTATGAGACTAAATATTTAAAAAGTGGGTTAGGATTGACGGCTTGCAACTATTTTAATATGTTATCATATCAGGCATGCATCTTAATAAAAATATAAATTTGTATATTTTAGATGGATCATAGGATGTGGATGTATATTATAGAACATGCTACCCCTGAATACATCAAAGGGTTTTTTGAGTTTATTAAAATTGCTAAGGATCATCAAGCAAAGACAGGAGAAGCCTAGATTTCGTGTCCGTGTAAAGATTGTGCACATTTTATTTATCATGGTGATATTGAGACGATTAGATACCATTTATTAAAACAAGGTTTTATCAAAAACTACACGTGGTGGAAACATCATGGTTAAGCACCACGTGATTTTAACGATGTTGTTTTAGAAAGTAATGTCAATAATAACGATGATAATTGCGGTAGTAGTAATCGGAATATCAATGACAGTTACATGATACGTATCATAATATGAATGTTTCATTATTTGTGAGTATGGAAAGAGGCTTCTTGAGTTCGAAAGGGAATGGGGGTGGGAGAGGTGTTAAGGAGAAAAGTGGAGGTTCTATTGATGTTTCAGCTAAGGTAAACAACGGGTTAGATGATGGGACGACTACCTCATCTAATGTGGCAATGAATAAGCAAGGTTCGGCAAATGTTTATGTTGAGTATGAATGGAAACCTCATAGATGTATGTGTTGTAAGGTTTTTGATCATGTTCAGGATGAGTGTCCTAAGAATAAAGTCTCGGATGTGGTAAAGAACATGAAAAAGCCTAGCCAAACTCATAGAGGTGTCCTGGTTGGTCCTAAAGTGAGATTTTAACCAACTAAGCAAGTGTATAGACAGGTTTCTAAAAAGAACAATGTCAGCACTAGTGGTAATAATAAGAAAGATGCAAAACCTACTAAAGAGGTTAGTAAGTCAAACTCATTTGATGTGCTTAATTCGGTTGAAAATGATGTTGATCTGGTATAAATTGTGGGACTTCAAATCTGACTAATAAAAAGGTCAATTCTAGTGGATCCTCGTTCTGAAATGCGGAGTCTAGTAGTACTAGTACTACCCCTCTTGTTGAAAAAATTTGATATTAAAATCGAAAATGGATTATTATTGAAGGGACGACTACCCTTGTGGATGATGACGGTATTCCGTTGACTAGGGTTGATTCTTTAGGTGATGATGATAGTGATGATAAAGTTGCATCGGTTAATAATGATAAGGCTAAGTCTCTGGTTCCAAAGGATGTTGGCTATGGTACTAATAGTCTATTGGATCAATGGAAGGAATATTATAGGGATGAGGATAATGATTATGAGCCATACGACGATGATATGTATGATGGCCAAGATATCCCTGCTAAGATTCAAGATATTTGTGATAATTTGGATATTAAAGTTCGAGGTCGTAAGAAGAAATAGTTTTTTGTTTCTTTTGTAGTCTATTCTCTTTGTGTTCCTTCCTTTTAGGAAGTGGTTTTGCCTATGTATCAAGCAGAGAGGTGGGACTCACCCTCATCCTTTATACTTAACTATTTTTTGGTGTAATAAAATTTACCGGGAAAACCCTTTATCCCCAAAAATGCGTAGCATAATACTAAACTTGATATGGAGAAATTACAACAATTAATTGTCGAATCAGATAACCATTGTATACCGATTGTATAAATTTTACCAAACTTTTAACCATGAGGTATTTTCCCATCATACTAAGACTTAAGCAATTATTTTCAAACCCTAAGAATGCTAAATTGTTGAGTTGACATGCCAAAGAGCACAAAATCGACAAGAAATATGAGACATGATCGGCCGATTCATTCTTGATGGAAGATTTATCGATAATCATTATACAAACTCTGGGGCTGAGATTAGAAATATACGGTTTGGGGTTAGTGTTGGGTTTTTACATCTATTTAACCATTAAATACATCACAAGTACGCAACGAAAAAAGATAAACACGTATAGAATATGTAATTAACAAGGGTTCAAGAAGGTGTGTACCTTTTAGCAATTAACGAATACACCGTCTTGAATATATGCGTATGTATAAATAGAATACCACACAAACTAATTAAGTTACCAAAGTGGATAACCTCTATGGTGTGCATACACTACACGTCACTGAGATACGTTAGGATGCTAGTCCTTTCTTCACGAATAAAACAACCCAACACCATGTTCTTGTTTTGGATCTTGAAACACGATCGAATAGTAAAGGGTATTACATTCGATCGGTTGAATAAAGGAAAAGGGAAAACAGATTCAACACCATGCTTAGGGTATATATGGTATGCATGGAATGTATAGATAGCATGTGAATCAACATGCATTCATTACTGATCTACGAGCACAGGAGGAAAGTAAACAATATTTAGAGATTAAGATATTGTTTATGTCGTATGGAATGTATTCTCACTCTCACCCGATTGAATGGCCAAAGGCGTTATATAGTCCCAATTACTTTTCTCCAAGTCATTGCTTAAACACTCCTCTTGTTTGCTAGGAAACCTCTCGTACCCTCCTTTTCTTGTTCAACACGGTCTAACCAACACCCCACGGGTTTTGGTTTTCGTTTACTGACAAGTTCCCTCACTTTTAATATTATTAATTAACAAATTACGTCTAACGTTATAATTATAGACGATTAATTATTTCATGAAATATATTAATATAATTAATATACAATAAATATATTAATTACATTAATAAACGTATCCTCTGTATATACGTGTGTGCCCTCGTAGGCTCACATATTTCTGGCCGTATGTTTATTTATGATATGGACATATCCTAACAACTCCCACTTGGACATGTCACAAATAAATATAACAACATTGATAAGCGTCTAGCAACACGCCAATGTTCCTAGAAATATCTAAGTGTACTTTCATAAAGTCACAGTTAAATGATTTAAGTATTTACAATCCCTTTATTACCGATGTCGTGTTAAAAATGGATATGGATCTAAGTCATCCCATATTTAAATGATTCTGTTTTTCGTATATATGATTAATCAAGATTATCAAAAATCATTGAGACATATCTATATGAGTTTTTGGGTGCGACCACACATACATCTGATTAACCCTACGAGGGGCCCTGTGGCATCATACTTTAACTATTGAAGGAACAAATTCTTTATTGACTACAAGTGCCATAGTCCATTATGCTTCACAATCACTTCTGAAAATAGTCATTTTTAGCTACCTTATTCAGGATAACTTAAACTACATCAAGAAGGATTATCCACACATACAAGTCCTACTTGCATCTCAAGTCTAAGAATTTAGTAAATTAAAATCACTTAAAAGATTTACTTAATGACGCCGATCCATAAAGTAATGATCTTGTTAGTTGGGGAAGTCCAATATTCATTTTATGAATATCATGTGAGTTTTGCGAACATATCTTTTAATATCCAAGATATCACCAATCACTCAGATTTGTCTTAATTTAACAATATTCCCATATTGTTAATCGACAACGGACTAATTTAGAATAATAAATATTATTCACGGATTAAACATGCAAATATATGATACAATTTATATTAAATATAACTTCATACCACATATCTTTATCATTAATAACCTTGTCTTAATAATGACATTAAATAACGTCTATTTTATAGCATCATTTATCCTATGTTATTAACCCATTTTGTATAGTTATTGCAAAAAGTTGTTACTTAATCGTTTATATTTGAGAATTGCAGTAATTATGGAGTAATTGGTGAAAGTTAGCAAAAGGCGCGCATTCCGAAGCTTAAATGAAGATATTTTAAAGATTACTATTTTGAATACCAATACATCGTATCCATCAAGAAAGATACGACGTATCCGTGCCTGCACTCACCAAAGACCACTCAGGAATAAAGATCAATACGCCGTATCCAGAAGACTCAATACGCCGTATTCAAGATATGGAATTAATATAATATTCTGGAAGATATCAAGCGTGGTCACTACTCCAAGAAATCCCTAATACGCGGTATCCAACTCTTAGATACGCCGTATCCAACCGACTTCTACCCTATAAATATAAAACTTAAAAATGAGTTTTAAGTGTGCTAAATCATATTCTCGATACCAAACCACAAAAGGCGATTTTTAGAGGAGAAAAAGAGCAGAAGAGGTCGAGCAACGTATTCAATTCCATAGAAGACAACGTGTAATTCCATATACTTTAGTAATCGTTCAGTTTTTAGTATCATTCGTTAACTCGGTTAGTTTAACTTGGCTAAATAATTACTCTTGTATCTATTATGACGTTTGAAGGCTAATACCTTCGGGTATTAGCCATTATTATGAAGATATGAATGTTTGGTATTTGTTTATCTCGATTTCTTGATTTATCGTTGAGTGCTTGTTTATGTTTATCAATATATACTTGTTTACGCGCTTTTGTATGCGACCTATCATTCAACTAGATCTAGTAAAGCGGACCAAGCAGATCTAGAGTCTAGGATAGCTCTCCATATAGTGATTTATACATCTAGAATCATAGTTACACAAATATTGTCCTTTTAAGTCTGTGTCTAAGATACGCTTCGGGCTTAACTAGTTAATTGGATATTGCTAATGGTTTATTGATCGTGTTGACTAGTAGGTGACCTAGATAATTCAACAAGTAACGTTCTGATTCCATTGGATAGTTAGACAAGTGGACTACTAATGTATAAATTTCCATTAAGCGATAAGTAGGTAAAGTCTCTATGAGCTAGGGTTTAACAAGATCACCATTGCCTTAATCCCCAAGATAGATTATAAACAGCAAACAGGATGCTTTATGTGGATGCTTTAATTGTGATAGAATTATTATATTTAGGTCTTAGGATGATGTAACGCCTAAGTCTTAAGAATGATATGCCACCTCGAGAGAAGAAATCATTGCACTAAATAAACAAACCAATGTTCTAATCGGATTAATAATGGTTAATACAGTTTTCTTATATAAGGTTCGACCGCTCTTTTATCTTTTGTTAATTAGCTTGCGTGGGTTAAAGTGCCTTGAATTGATTGTAGTCACCAACCAAACCGTGCCAGTCTCTCAGGCTAAAAACCCCCTTTTCCCGTTAGAATTAGGATTAAGACTGACATAGATTTAGAATAGAATAGAATTAACATAGTTTAGATAACCAAGATATTAATTAAATTGATAGATTTAACCTCGCTTCAAGTGTTCGACACCCTACTTACCACAAAACTACTACCGATCGGGTACACTACCCGTTAAAGTGTTGTTTTTGGTTTAGTCGGCAAAATCTAAATTTAAAACTTGAATCAGAAAAATATACACCACACAACGACACATCAAGTTTTTGGCGCCGTTACCGAGGAGTGAAAATTAATCTTGATTTTTATTTGATATTTTGGTTTTTAACATTAGATTAGATTTAACCATTAGGATTAGTGTAATTTAGATTAGTGTATATTAATAAAATTGATCTTCTTGTTCAACAATATGAACAATTAAAAAAAAAACCCCCCCCCCCCCCCCCCCCCCCCCCCCCCCCCCCCCACACAAAAAAAAAAAACTTTACTTCCTTGAGAAGAATTTTATTGATAGCGGTTTTGTAGATTTAACACTATTTCTTACTAGTCTTAAGCTCTTATGATGGTTTCTCTTGAAAGAAACAACTATGTTAGGAAGTTTCTTAGGGTTCTACATCCTAAATAGAGAGCAAAGGTCACGGCGATTAAAGAATCGAAAGATTTGTCATCACTAGCACTAGACGAGCTTATCGGCAATCTAAAAGTACATGAAGTAGTCATGGAAAAGGATTCCAAAATTTATATAGGCAAAAAAGGAAAGAGTTAAGTCCATTGCCTTGAAAGCTAAGAAAGAGTCTAGTGATGATGAAACTTCAACATACGGAAATGATGACGAAGAATATGCTATGGCCGTAAGGAACTTTAAAAAGTTCTTTAAAAAGAAAAGTGTAGATTTGTTAGGCATCAAGTGGAGAAAAGAAGTAATTCCAACAAAAGAGAGAAGAAGGAAAGAAGTGACCGGGAAATGTTTTAGATGCGGTGATCCAAATCATCTCATTGGAGATTGTCCAAAACCATCTCGCAACAAAGATCAAAAGGCCTTCATTAGAGGTTCTTGGAGCGATAGCGAAAATGACGCCGAAGACAAAACCAACGATGAAACTTGTCTCATGGCTCAATCGTCAAATGAGGTAACCCTTAACTCCTCCTAATATAGTGACAATGCATATTCTCTTGATGATGATAGTATGCAAATAGAATATGATAGCTTATGTGAAATTAGCTTAAAAATCACTAACAAGAATAAAATTTTGAATCTAAATGAGATCTTTTATGAAGAAATAAATTTTAGATTGAACGAGAAAATCTAAGAACTTGATGTGAAGTAAGGAATTAAGAGTGCGTGTAACGTCATGTGAAGAATTTAAATCGAGAAACGCCAAACTTAAAGAAACTCAAGTTAAATTTGTTAAATTTTATAAAAGCCCCAATCACTTAAAGATATGTTAAATAATCAAAAAGTCACTAGTTGTAAAATAGGTCTAGGATTTGATAATTGTAAAGCGTCAACAAGCAGAACTAAAAACATGAGTTTCGTTAGATCGTCCGCTGAAAAGGTGACAGACGGATCCACCTTACCTGGATTTATGAGTCGCACCTATGGCGAAAAAGGGACAAAACACGTTTTTAGTCCACCTATGTCTTTTAGATCAGATTTTGGTTTATTACTAGGAAGAAAAATATTACAATAGCTTTGATGAGTCATAATAACTTCTTTTAAAACCATCACCTAAAAAGTGGTATACGTTATGTCAAACCGTGTCTAGATCGAAAACACATCCACTTGAAGAAACATATATTCTCAACCAATATACAACACACCTCAATCTAAGGAGAAACTCTAGACTAACAATTCAATCAAAACTTCTATCCTTATGAATTAAAACAACCAACAAAATCAAGGCTTCGTACATATGGGAAATTATATCTCATTTCAATATCCCAATCAATTGCAACAAATGCAAGGGATGTACAACACTAACATTTTCGGACCCATGAGATATTGGAAACCAAACACTTGAATTTTTTTTGTTGAAATAGGTATCCTTAAGAACATGCTTAGAACCGGATGAGTGGATCAAAGATAGTGGTTGCTCCAAACTTATGACCGGTAACAAGAGTTTATTCTCTACTTCAAAGCATATTGATGGAGGTAATGTTGTTGTGGAAGTAAGATAAAAAGAAAGATCACAAGCAAAGGTACAATCTCTAATTGACTTCTTACTTATCTAATGTAGAACACGTAGATACTTAGCTTTTACTTACTTAGTGTCGTCATATTTGTGATCAATAAGTGTCAAGTCTTATTCAAAGGAAGAAGGTTGTGAAAATAATTCAAAGAGATAAATCCATAGGAATGGGATTAGGAAAAATTGGTTTATACGTTATGAAATTTGAAAATAAGTTCTCAAGACAAATTATGTCTTGCACAGTAGGGATAATTATACTAATGGCATAGAAGACTTGGTTATGCCATATATGCTTTAATTCCAATCGTTGTCATCTATGATTAAATTATAACTTACCTAATGCTAAATATGACAATCATTTTTGTGATGCTTGTAAAATTGGGAAGCAAGCTCATGCAAGTCATAAAGCTAAAAATATGGTTTCCACTAAAAGATGTTTAGAATTATTACATATGGACTTATTTGGTCCATCGGCAATTAAAAGCTATGGAGGTAATTTATACACCTTAGTAGTAGTAGATGATTATTCTAGGTATACATGGACTAGATTTCTAAAGACTAAAAAATGAAGCTTTAAGAAATTTGAATATTAAAGTAGGATAAAATTTCAAAAACCAACTAGGTAGTTCTATAATAGCTAATAGAACGGATCATGGTCGGGAATTTGATAATGAAGTAGAATTCAGAGCTTATTGTGATGCACAAGGCATTACTCTTAACTTCTCGGCTCCACGTACTCCATAATCAAATAGGGTAGTAGAAAGAAAGAATAGGACCTTACAAGAGATGTCTAGGACTATGCTTAATGAACAATCCATTCTATAAAAGTTTTGGTGTAATGCCGTTGATACGTCAACCTATATACTAAATAGAATATTAATTCGACCAATACTAGGAAAAATCCCTTATGAAATATTTATAGGTAGGAAACCTTCTTTAGAATAATTTAAATTATTTGGAAGCAAGTGCTTCATTTTGAATACTAAAGACTATCTAACCAAGTTTGACCCAAAGTCATACGAAGGTGTTTTTCTAGGATATTCTCAAAATAGTAAAGCTTATGTAGTATTAAATAAACATACAATGAAAGTCAAAGAATCACTCAACGTGACATTCGATGAAAGTCCTCCTCCTACCAAATTATCACCATTGGTTGATGACGATGTTGGTGAAGAAGAAGCCATTAGAAAGAATACCAAAATAGTAAATACTAATACCAAAGAAGATAAGTCGATAGAAGTTGACGAAATCATTAACATTAAAGAGTCCAAAAATCATCCACTAGATCAAGTCATAGGAAATCTTAATCAAAAAACCTTAAGATCTTAAGCCTAAAATCATAGTAATTTCTTTTGTTTTATATCTACAATAGAACCCAAAAATGTCAATGAAGCATTAAAAGATCAAGTCATGGACCTAGTGATGCACTGCACAACCCTTCCTAGCCATTCAAGTTTCTCTCAAAAGATTCTTGTCTTATTTGTCACGGAGATTAACACAACTTCTATTAACTTTCTCACTTCGATTTAGTTGATATTGAAAAGGTGGAAATCTGCTCTAGCCTCCGATCACTAAAACTAAAACGCACTAATCGAGTCTAGAGCTAAATAGATCAAACATAAATCTCATTAGGACACATTAATGACAAACACTTGATGTTCAACATCTAGAACGCAAGTGATAACAAAGAGTCCTACGCAAAATCCTTGCGATTATGTCAGAACATTCAAAGTGATACTTTTCATTTCACAGTGACGAATGGAAATCCTTCTAGTGTCATCATCAAAAATCATTGTGGTAGGTGACTTGCAAGATTCTATATGAATCAAGCTTGTGTCAACTGGATATTGATTTTGGTCCAGTAAATGAATTGACGACTCAATAACTGAAACAGTAATTCAGGGATTCACTCTTACCATTTTAATAGTAGCAATACTATTAATATGGCAGCCTGCTTTGAGGCATTCTAGCAAGAAGAACTAGCAAGTACGGTGAATCTAATGCATCTGTGTTAGAGGATCTAAAACTTTGAGCTGGAAACCCTGTTAAGGAGGTTCTTATAATGAATCTATCTGATCACAGGTACAATATTTATACTGTAAAACGGTCCTCGTGGAACCGAAGGTTAATGTTACTAAAACTGAAGAATGACAAAGACAAGATTCATCCATATCTGCTGTTTATCACTAACATTCAAATGCAGGTTAAGACGATGGCGTAACTACCTCATCCAGCACTGTCATATTCATTACCACATGCTCATGCTCGATCGACGAATATAATGACATGATGAAAGCTCAAGTACATGTTATAAAAGTCTTTCGTAACTCTGATATTCAACGATCTTCCTTAAAGATATCAAGATTATCACGACAAATATTGTCAAGGGAGATTGTTAGCAAGCTTTCAAAATGGTGCAAAGTATGAGCATGTCGGTCAAAGACACAAGATCGCAAGATAGCAAAGATATCAAGGAGAAAGAATTAAAGATCTCGGAACTATCGACAAAGTCGAAAGACAATGACAAAGGCTCAAGATCATAGATCACAAATCATGAAGGAACAAGCCTACACCAACAAAGTTCAAGACCAAGACCAAGACTTTAAAGGAGCTTAACGACAATGCAATCTCAATGACCTCACTTTTGGGGGGTGATGAGGTGTAATTTTATACACTTTATCAGGGTCATTTTAACCTTATAATCATGCAAAAATGTCTTAAATATGTGCTGAATCGTTTCGTTTTTCATTTTTAGCATTTGGAAGACATTTGGTGGAAATACACGTTATTTGGGCTTAATTTGGGAAGAAAACAGACAATGTAGCTAACGGGTATGAAGATTGATGAAGATTCAAGATCAGGCTCTGGAGACGCCGTCTGAATATCCCCTACCGCGTCTGGACTCAAGTGGGACGCCGTCTGAATCATGGAGACATCGCCTGGATTAGTCGTCAAGTTTGAAGACCCAAAGAAACCCTAGCTTAGCAGCGACGTCTGGAAAATGGCGACGCCGTCGCGACCTGAATTCTATATATACAAACTCAATTCTACGTTTTTGATATACATTTTAATAGAAGAAATTAGGGTTTAGTTCGTGGGAGAACAAGGTGTACCAGATTTTAGGAGTATTTTAGGGTTTCCCAACCCTTCTATACTATCCCTAGTTGCTTGATTCATTATAGTGAAGTTCTTTTATCTCTTATCTTTTAATATGTCTTATTGTTTAATATATAATTATGCTCCCTATATCTTGAACATGATTGGCTAGATCTTTTAAGTGTTTGCTTATGAATGTATGTGAATTGGTATGTAGATCTTAACTTTTTTGCGTCTTGTTGATGTGTGTGCATGTTTAGTCCCTTATCGTGAGATCTTGGGAGACATGATTGCGTAGAAAGGATTCCACCGGTAATAGTCTTCATACTACCTTACCCGTGTGTGGATGATCCCCTTTAGGTATTAATGCAAACATGTTTATCTAGACTAGGGGCCTTGTAATAGTCATCACACTACCTTACTTGTGCGTTGCTTTAGTTAGTTATTTCGTAGACGACATTTTTGTGTAATTCGCCATGCATTAGAATAGTACCTACATATACATCATAAGTGTGACAAGGCAATAGAGTTAGGAGAAGCTACCAAGGATCATACATGATTAAGTAAACACTATTCTCTTATCATACGAATTCCCCTAATCTTAGTTAGTTTAATTTAGTTTTAATTAGTAGTTTAAAATAAACCACCTTCAAAACCCGAGATTTTACTTGCTTTCTTAAAAAATAAAAACACAAAAATAATCTTCTCTTAACCTCTAGTTCTTAGCTACATTCAATTAGTACCTTTACTAACGCCTATTCCCCTAGAGAACGATTACAACCCTCGTGTCTTGCCTATACTACACTACAATGGTTAGGTACCCTGCCTAGGGAGTTGTAAAACTTCTTGTTGAAGTCCTACGACGACCGCATCAAGTTTTTGGCGCCGCTGCCGGGGAATAGCAACTAGTTTAGGTTCCGATTTTATTTAGCTTAGATCTACTTACTTGAATCCTTTCGAGTAAGATTTTAATTTATGTCTACTTAGATTTCTTGTAGTCTATCTTTTCTTCGTGTTCTTTGTTCGTAAATCTTTTTGTTAACCTCAATGGGAGACGAAAATCCACGTCGTACCTTAGGAGATTATTCTTGACCTAGCCACGAGGGCTACCGAAATACCATTGAAGTCCCTAACAAGAATGATTTGGTACCTCTTCGATCCGACACCATCCGGTTGGTGCAAAATAGATGCTCATTCCTAGGATTTGGTCGAGGTTCCAAATACATCTTAAAGTTTCTTAAAAATTGTGGATTCTATTGACCTTAATGTTGAAACTAGGGAAAGGACGCGCTTGCGTTTATTTCAATTTTCCCTTCGAGACCAAGCTAGCAATTGCTTGAACGTATCCCCGCGGGATTCATCTCCACTTGGGAGGATCTTACTACTCGTTTCCTTGCTCAGTTCTTTCTACCGGGAAGGACTTCTAAACTTCGAAATGATATCTTGATGTTCCAACAACACCAAGGTCAATCTTTATCCGAAGTATGGAATCGTTTCAAGGACTTACTCCAAAAAGTCCCTTATCATGGCATCGATCTTTGGCTCCAAATCCAAATCTTCTATGATCATGTCAATTTGATCATAAGGCGAACCATTGACCAAGCAGCCAGTGGCAAGCTACATGACAAAAACGACGAAGAATCATGGGAACTACTAGAGGACCCCGCCCTCTATGACAACAAAAGTTGGAATAACCCAAGAGACTTCGCTAAACCGGTCAAGGATATCTCTATGCCTCATGATGTCTCGAGTGCATCCGACCGTCGTCTCATCGAGCTCGAAAATCAAGTCCAACGTATGATGGAAGCTCATCTCTCCCAAACAAAACCCGTCCAAGTGAACAAAATCGCTTCTTCATGTGAGATTTGTAGTGGTCCCCATGACACTCAATATTGCATGGAAAATCCCGAGCAAGCTTTTGTTGATTACGCGTCTTCGCGAAGCAACAGAGTAGGAGGCAAGCCGTTCGCTACTAATCAAGGGCCAAGAACCTTCAACGAAGCCGCCCATGCTTGGAAAGACAAACCAAACTTTGGTTGGGAACGTGCCCAAACTTTCACAAGCCCGCAAAGGGGCTCAATGTCCACATACTCTTCCAACACACCCTATAGGTCACCAACTCACTCAAACAATTTAGAGAAAATGATGAACGACTTCGACTCGCATCAAGAAAAACGGTTGTCTAGCCTTAGGACCCAATTTCAACAACAACAAGATGACATAAGCAACAAACTTAACACGTTGTTGAAAATGTGTTCGGAACGATTCAACAATAACCCCGCTCACAACACCACCCACGCAAATGTACTGACATCTTGCCAATTTGAAGGGACGGAACCTCGAAATAAGGAAGTCATTAAAAGTCCAACAAAATTGTTAGCCCTAAAATATCAAGAACAACCTTCCTAAATA
>BQNB010008453.1:67873-89904 GCA_026074375.1 Tanacetum coccineum
AAGGATCTAGTCTAGTAGTCTGGTTGTCCTCCCTTGTGGTTCTTGAGCTCATGGATCATGTCCAAAAGACTCTTCATATCTGATCGGTGGCGAACCTGGATATCCTCGATGATCATCTCCAGAGTAGAAATTCTGAAACGAGCAAGAATAATCTCGTCGTCATGCCCCATTTGTTTTCTCTGAAATTCAGCAATCTGGGTACAGGCTTCTTGAAGTTCGGTTTCTAGTTGGTCAAAATCTCGCTGTATGATTTCTCGACCATTACCAAGACCTTCTATCTTATCTTCCATGTGCTCAATGCGCTCAAGAAGGAGCTCATCTAAGTGATTCAAAATAGTCTCGATATGTTCCTCATTGAGCTCCAGACGCGTCACATGATAACTCTCTCTAATCTAAAATACATAAGGTAGGGCAGAAGAATCAGTAGAGGAGGGTGATAGGAAACGGGCTTGTTTCTGAGGTGGCATAATCTCCTCGGGAAGAAAGAAATCTCGGGGATCAAATAGTGGTGATGGTGGTAACACTAGAGATGGAGGCAAAACGGTTGGTGGAGCAATAGGAGCTCATGGTAGTGGAATAAGTGATTCATTATTAGTAGCATTATATGCTTGCATGACCATCATATACGGATCATAGTGGAAAGGTGAGATGGCTAGTGAGGCTAAACGATCCTTAGATGAATCCTCTGAAGGGTCAAAAGAGGTGTTTCCTGGTGAGGCTAAGGAATAGTCCGGTGAAGCTGGGGTATAATCAGGAGTGTTTGTAAAGGAAACGGCATGACTCTATAACAACCCAGTGGAAATAACATAAGTTATTTATATTTAATTAATAGTTATGTATCATTTGTTAAACAAATCTCTTTACATACTATTCAGGAAATGTAGTGGCACGGAGGACTTTCTTAGATGGAAAAAGTAGTTATAGTTTACGTTTTAACCTTGTTCTTTATAACCATGAGCTCTGATACCAATCTGTAATACCCTGATAATTCACATAGCAGCAGAAGCTAAATTAGGGGTATTACTTTATGAATCAACAGTCATAATCATAGAAAATGACTCAAAAGAGATGTTTTGGAAAATTTAGTTAACATTCAATAACATATCAGAGTTTTAGAAAAGGAGGTCCCAAAATACATTTAAAGCATAAAGGTTGAATGATAACAAGTTTGGACATCTTCAAGTCCATGCCACTCTGTACCTTAGATTTGCTTAAATACCTGAGATAAACATGCTAAAAGGATTAACCCAAAGGTTGAGTGAAATTCACAGGTTTGCAATATAATGGTTGAATACAAGTTTATGTAATAGGTAATAATTGCAACGAATACAATTATCATAGAAAACAATATTATTGCTCTCAGCTCATGACACCAAAATGTAACATGGAAGTCATATCAATGACATTTAAGGAACGAATGTCCTTCTGGAAAGGTAATTTGCCAAATTACCCATTATTTCTCAAATATAGTGCGCTTGGTTACCTCACTGGTAAACACAAACGGGATTCGTCAACCCCGGTAGATCTATTTACAATATTCGCGTTCACACATAAGTAACTAATGGTTCATGATATAAAGGATATTGGCAATGGAGATAACTTAGGCAATAATATATCAAGATAGCTTACAGTTAGAAAATACTTGTATTCATGGTTTATAGCATGTATCTCCCCACGGGATTTGGAAAACATGTAAAAGTGAGACTATGAACTCACCTTAATAGGGAAGTTTGATTGATGTCAAAAGTGACTCAAATGGAAGTAAACACCTTCGTCAAGCAACCAAAGGTAATATGTCAAGTCTTAGTTTTATATTTCAAAACTTTATTTCATAAAGTTTAACATAAATATTAATTTGGTTTATTAATATGTGAAACAAATTGTATCACTGTTCGGGCTATCATAATCCAGAGGTCATGTAGTAAACGTTTGAGGAGCTAGGACACTTTAAATCGAAAATCTAGCAACTCATCAAAACGTCTACCCAAATGAAAGCCCCTCACATGAAATTTCCTAGTAACGTGATACGTTATAGTTTAAATGATAAGATTTTATCTTTTTAAGTTTCTTCAAAGGCTAGTAGATGATAAATTATGTTAAATATATAACATAATTGATTTATAATATTTTGATCGATGAATGAATGATAAATGTGTCAGGTTTTAAAAAAATCGAGTCTTATAATGTTTAAATATATTTTTATTATTAAATATAAAAATATTACATTTTATCCCCTTAAGAATTTGAAAAAGATAATATATACCCTTGGTATATATTAATTTACAATTTAAACCCTTTATATATAATTTTAAAACATTTAAACCTTAACTTTAAAGTTTGGCAAAACAAGTCCTTAAGGTTTTAAGTTTAGGTTAATTACATTTTTGGCCCGAAAAGTTTAATAGTTTCAAAAGTTACAATATATACCCCTCATGCATATACAATTTGCATTTCTAGTCCAATTTTGTTATACTTTGTATTTTTCGAATCCAATTTAGTTTTGCAGTATTTAGCTTATCACAATAAGCTAAAATAAGTTGGTTTTGCAAGCTTAAAGCTTATGAATTGAGCTAATAAGCTTGATAGTTCAAAAAGGGTGCGTTTGGTTTTAAACTAAGACCCGAAAGCTTAGAGCTTTTAGAGTTTGTTTCAATGCTTTCAAAAATGATAAGTTAGCTTATTAGAACAACTTTTAGGATTAGCTTATGGCTTATAGCTTATTAGGGTTTATGAAATGGGTTTTTAAGGTTTTGGAGGTGCGTTTGGTTTAGGAAAATTAAACGTGTAGGTTTAGGGTTTAAGGGTTTATTCCATAAAGGTGCATAAGAGCTTATTAGGATTAAGATAAACTTAAGCTAGATTATTTTACAGGTTCGCAAGGATTAGGGTTTTAAAATGGGTCGATTAGGGTTCGGTTTGGGTTTAGGTGTTTTCAAAAAAGTATTGCTTATTCAAGAGGCTAGAACAAAGCTTATATATGATCTAAAACATGTTAGGAGCTTATTGAACAAGTTATAAGACTTACAAGAGCTTGAAATGGTTCGAAGTGAGTGAATATGGGTCGAATACTTAGGAGATGAATCAAGGGATCTTCTTCTCTTATTCCTTAGTTCCAAAATAGATTAAAGACCTTTCATTCCCTTCCTTAGCTTGGCTAGAACCTGATTTTGAGGTAGTATATAGCTTAAATGGTGAATTATGGAAGCATACATGTATGCGTGTATTTATAGGGCCAAGACTTAGAGTGGTGGCCCAGTTTTAGCAACTAGTATGCAAGGTGACTAGTGTAAGCTAGGAGTATAGCTTAGAAGGGTGTTTGAAGGTATGAGGGGTTCAGTTTACTAAGGTGGTGACGAGGGGTTTACTTGGGGGACAAGGGTGGTGACAAGGAGGTGAAAGGTGCTAGCAAGGTGGTGACAAGGTTCTAGGGTGATGGGGACAAGGTGGTATATCAAGGTGGAGCAAGCTTGCTAGGTTTCGGTTCTAGTTAGTAACTAGTTAAGGGATTTGGGTTGTTTAGGGTTTCGGGTTAGGGTTAGGGTTTAGGACGAGCTAATGTTAGGTTGGAGGGAAAATGTAGTTCAAATGTGGTGCTAGTAGGAGTTGTAACTTGTGGTTTAAAGGGTGGTACGAATGGTGTATATTAGTTTGGAAGGAAATAGCTAAATTTGAATCTCGTGCTTAATCGACTTGTACCTAGGGCTTAATGGTGTTGTACTAGGGTTTTGGAGGGAAAGATATTCAAATTTTATGCTTTAGTAACTTGTTCACATGCCTAATAAGTTTGTACATTTGTATTGTATGGAAACATTACATGTAGTCGGGGTTTTATTATAAACGTTAACGTATAAAGTTCGTTTTTTATTAAATGTACGGATGGTACAATAAATAGATAACGTATGTGGTAAAAAAATAGAGATTAAAACACATTGTTTGACATATTATAATGTTTACTTGATTTAAACGTTGATGGAATTGGAATTGGTAGTTGCGTGAGCTCGTTTATTTTGGAAACGTAAGTTACATTACATAATGGATGGAATAAAACAAAATATTTCCGTGAAAATGGTTGTATTTAATACAATAGGTGGAAATTACATTGAGAAAAATTATGGGTTGTTATAGTCTCCCAACCTTAAAGAAATCTCGTCTTGAGATTTAGTTGGATGATGGAGTGATGTTTGGAAATAGATGTAGATACTTGGCACGAATTTGATCTTCGCGTTCCCGCATAAATTTTGGTCCTTTGTTAGAGTTCCATCTTACTTTGACTATAGGGATGCGACTTTATCTTAGTTGCTTGACTTCTCGATCCATAATCTCTATTGGTTCTTCCATAAAGTTGAGTTTGTCATCGAGCCGAAGCTCTTTCATTGGAATGACGAGGGATTCGTCAGATAGGCATTTCTTTAAATTAGAAACATAGAAGGTACTGTGGACATTACTTAGTTTTCAGGAAGCTCAAGTGTGTATGCCACTGGGCCGACCCTTTTAAGAATCTTAAATGGTCTAATGTACTGGGGATTAAGCTTTCCTCGTTTTCCGAATCGAATGACACCTTTCCGAGGTGACACTTTTAACATAACACGATCTCCAACTTGGAATTCCCAAGGCTTTCTCCTTACATTGGCATAACTCCTTTGCCGGTCTCTTGCAGCTTGCAAGTGTTGTCGGATTTGTACTATCTTTTTGGTGGTTTCATGGATTATCTCTTGTACCGTGAGTTGGACATATCCAACTTCGGCCCAGCAGACAGGTGATCAGCACTTTCGACCATAAAGTGCCTCGAATGGTGTTGCCTTAATACTGGCATGGTAATTGTTATTGTAAGAAAATTCTACCAGTGGTAAGTGTCTCTCATATCCTTTTCCAATATCTATAACACAGGCTCGAAGCATGTCTTCGAGTGTTTGGATGGTTCTTTCACTTTGTCCATCTGCCTCGGGATGATATGCCGTACTCATGTCTAATTGAATACCCAAAGAACTCTACATTGACTGCCAGAATCTGGATGTGAAATGACTGTCATGATCCGAGATGATGGATATCGGCACTCCATGTCGTGAGACTATCTCCTTTATATACAACCTTGTAAGCGTTTCCATATTATCTATCGCTCTGGTGGGGATAAAATGTGCTGATTTGGTAAGGTTGTCTATAATGACCCAAATTGTGGCATGTCTGCTTGATGTTTTGGGTAGTTTTGTAAAGAAGTTCATTGTTATTCTTTCCCATTTCCATGTAGGAATATTTGGTTGTATCAGTAAGCCGGATGGCTTCTGACATTCTATTTTAACTTTAGAGCATGTTAAACACTTTCCAACATATTCAGCGATGATCGCCTTCATGTTAAGCCACCAATAAAGTTTCTTTAGATCCTGATACATCTTGTCAGAACCTGGGTGGATGGAATATTTTGATTTATAGGACTCATGCATGATCAAGTCCCTCAAATTTCTAAAGAGTGGTAACCAGCTTCGGTTCTTGATATATCGGGTTCCATCAGGACGTACTTCAAATGCTTTGTCCATTCCTCGTAGGTTCTCTTATTTGATGTTCTCTTCTTTGATCGCCTCGGTTTGGGCTTCGAGGATTTATGATGGTAATTTTGGGTGAAGAGTCATGACTAATGCCCTGACTCGGAGTGGTTTGATTTGTTCCTTTCAGCTTAAGGCATCTGCTACAACATTTTCTTTCCTAGGATGGTAATGAATCTCACAATCATAATCTGCGAGTAATTCTAACCAACGGCGTTGCCTCATGTTCAACTCTTTCTGATGAAGGATATGTTGAAGGCGTTTATGATCAGTGAACACAGTACACTTTGTGCCATACAGATAGTGTCTCTAAATTTTAAGAGCGAACACTACTGCTCCTAATTTGAGGTTGTGTGTGGTATAGTTCTTTTCATGAGGCTTGAGTTGTCGGGATGCATATACAATAACTTTTTCTCTTTGCATTAACACAGCTCCTAGACCTTGATGTGATGCATCACAGTAAACGACAAAATCATCTTTAACCAAATCTTCCATAAGTCTCCACTAGCTTGTAGAATTCCAATCTTGACGATTTAGTCCTTATGTTTTATTCTTTTATTTATTTTGTCTCATCAAATCTATAATTCCTAACAATCTTCCTTTATTTGATGATGACAAAACAAACAATGTTCTTGCACGAAGTTCATCATAAAGCCTTTAATCAAAGCTTCCCTTGAAGTTAAGATCATGGATCTCCCTGAATGAAACAAAACTTCCCCTTAATTCAGATTTCCTTTGTAACTTGCTCATATCACCACACATAATAAGCTGCAAATCATATCTCTGTAATCTTCTTCTCCTTTTTGTCATAATCCAATAGGGGTCTTGTGAAGATAATGTAGGTCCAAAGTCATGGATCTATTTAGCCTTTTGTAAGATAATAGCTAACTTGAATAAATCCAAATCAACTATATGAGAGACAATAACTATGAATACTATGTGCTAATGCGGAATCTTAACACAATTACTAAGAAGAACACAATGTAATACTTTGCTATTTGCTATTGATTTCTATTAGGGTTCTATCTCTCTATCGTATGCCATAGGGTTCCTTTTATACACCAAGGAAACCCTAATTGGATTTATAAACTTGTGAAAGGATAATGCATATCCTTTCCTAAGATATCTCTATAATGCATATCCTTTCCTAAGATATCTCTAAGATAACTATCATGTTACATAAACAGACTTAACTAGATAAGACCAATACTAACTATAGTACTGCCAGACTTAACTTAGTACTGGTAGACTTAACTATTTCTACCAGACTTAACTCTATGACTACCAGACTTAAGTTTGTTTACAATAATTCCTAACAATCCTCCCCTAACTTGATCTTCACTTGTGAACTTCAAGTTTCTTTGAGAATCTTCATTATAAGCTTCCTGAGAATGTTGTGAGCATTATCTTTGGAATTATTCTTGAACTGCAACATGTTGATTGTCTTGTATAAGCAGTTTCTTGATTTCTATCAGCAACTCTTTAAATCATCACCACTTGATATTTGCAGCATCTAATCTTTTAAACTTCATGACCAACACTTCACAGCTACATGTACTATCTCTTTAGCAACATACGATCATTTCAGCAACAGATAAGCAGCAACATTGTCTATATGTACATCAGATCATAAAGTTTTTGTCTATTCTCATCACTTCCAGGTGTGTTAACTCCTGAAAAAGGTGAATCACTAAAAATTTAAATGGATTTGATGTCTCTTTACCAGTTAGCCATTAACTCTGGAGTAGCCAATGTTTGGTTTATAAACCATGGTACATTGATAACCATTTCAACTCTTAGTACGTAAAACATGGTGAGTTGAATTACCATATGAATTTTAGCAAATCATCAGCTATCAACGGATTTGATGAAGCCTTTACCAAGTAACCGTTTGCTATTGGGCTAGCTAATCCTTTGGTGGAATCATGGCATCACCCTGGTGGACTAGTAACCAGTTCAACTTTTTGAACGTGAATCATTGGTAAGTTGAGTACCATCCAGTTTTTGGTAAACTATCAACCATGTAAATGGATTTTCCACAGCCTTTACTACAAGCCATAATCTCGTGGGCTAGCCAACTCTTTACAAACACAGATATGGTGAGTTGATAACCATACATCTTATTGGCAAGCTGTTAACCATATAAACGGATTTGAGAAATACTTTTCCACAAGTCGTATCCCTGTAGTCAAGTCAGTTCTTATTGCTAGTTAGGCATGGTGAACTGAACACCATTTGTTGTGTTGGTGCAAAACACCTCCACCAAGTGTTTTTCTTCTTAACTCCATTTCACATATTTAGCTCTCCAATCCATATACCAAAGCACTGAAAATTATTTCAAACATACACCAAAATTATTGATGTTGAGCTTGTCTTTCAATTAACTTCAAAAGTTGATAGCACACCTCATCTTTTCTATCTCCTATAAGTTTCTTTTCAAGCATAGCTTGACAAACTCTAGATGGTAATGGATATTGGACTTCAGTCAGCATATAAATATGTGCAGCCTCCAAAGTTAAACAATGAACAGCACAACTATGAAAATATCTCCAACTGAGTACCTTTTGCTGATGTGTTAAACTCCAAACAGCATCCTCTGTAGATGGTGGATCAAACATAGTCTTTAAATCCCCTCATAAAACTCTTTCATATTCTTTTTCAGGCATGCTATCTCCATACTTCAACATCATCAGTCTGTATAACTCCTTAAGATCATCTCTTGTAAGATCATTTAATAAACCTTGAAAAATCACATATACTATATCTGTGTGATATTCCCTGATGATTTGATAAGCTCCTTTCTTACGTCTTAAGAATTTGCCACTTAACAATTTTTGCAGGTGCTGATCCTTGTGGGATTAAACCCATTTGAAACTCATCTGAAGAAGGTTCATCCACTCTTTCATCCATGTAAGCTTCTACATCTTCCTCGGTATCAGATCTAGCAGATTCAGACTTGTTCTTCTGCAATCCTTTCATTGCCAAAGATTTTCTTATATTATATCTCAAAATTGGCTGTTGAACTTTAAATTCCTCTTCTCTCTTTACAGACTCATCTTTAGTAACATCAAGAACATCAGTAACCTTTTGTTTCTTAAACACATTTGCTTGAAGATTTATACCTGTTCTCTTCAACTTTGATGCTTCAAGCTCCGAGTTTATAGGAATAAACTTTTCTACCTTCTCTACACACTTATCAAATTCTTCCTTCAGCTCATCAGGTTTCAACTTCTTCAACTGACTCATTTTCTAGTTATTACCTTGGCTTTTTAAGTACTTGATCATGTACTCCCTTTGCTCAGCTTGAGTTATAGGTCTGTTTCTTCTATCTCTCTCTATGTTCTTTGTACAACCTCTTCTTCTCATTGGTTAACTCTACCATCTTCTTAGCAAAATCATCACTAGAAAAATCAACTAATAACACTTTGCTGGACATATCTCTATTTGCTTCCAGCTTGGCTCTTACTGAATCGCAATCTTCTTCTGTATAGTACTTTGCAGCTTCTTGTACTTGAGCCATCCTATTCTTTTGAGTTTCAGACAGTTCTAACTCATCCTGCACTCTCTTTGCAATCAATGCATCCTGTCTTTCCAGTTCAGCTTTTCTTGCATTTTCAGCCTCCTCTTGAGCTTGCAGTCTTACTATTTCTGCCAAACTAGCTTGCTCTTCTCTGATCTGTTTCTTTGTCTTTTTAGACTGAGATTTTTCTTTAAGCACTGCCTTTCCTTCTCTTTGACCTTTCTTTGGAGAGGGAATTATGCTTTCATTACCAAAATTAATTTCTTCAAAGGCAATATTAACATCTGTGAAACCAATATTAATTCCTTCACCAGTATTAACTTCATCAGCATCCAATTTCCTCCTCAATCTTGTCTTAACTTTCCTTGTGTAGGTCTTGTTTCTTTGAGTAAGGACTTTAGCTAGAGTTTCAACTGCTTCTAATCCTTCAGGACTAATATCTGCCTCCCATAAAGTTTTTCCTTGTGTGGGAGTCTCAAAATCCTTTGATTTATCTTTCACAATAGACCTGACCATTTTATCCAAACCTTCCTCTTGTAATTTCCTTCCCTGTTTGGAAGAATTTTCAACATCCTCATCCTCTGAATCAGTGAGAACCACATGTCTCCTTTTGAGAACAACTTCCATCTTCTTTACCTTCTTTACCAATTTCACAATTGCTTTACCCATGGTCAGCTTAGTCTGCTTTAGTTCTTTCTCCAAACTATCAACCTTTGTTATCAACTTGGGAACCAATTAAAGCAGGTCATCCACTGTCATAGTTCTTTCTTCTACCACATGAGGGTGAGTAGGATCCTAAGATTGTGGAATTTCAGTTTCCTGTCTAGGTGAAAGTGGTTGGTGTTCAGATGATGGTTGCTCAAAAGTGTGCTCAATGGGTTCATTGTCAGGTTCAGGTGAAAGTGAGTTAGGGTGAGTTGTTGATTCAGCTACAGGTGTAGGTTCAAACTCAATGGTTGCAGATATAACAGGTGGTGGAGATGAAGATGGTAATGGTTTAGAAGGTGATGGTTGAGTCACAGCTTAATCTGCTTGTCCTGCACTCTGATCCAGAGCAACAACTGGCAACATTGCAGGCAACAAAGGTCTTGGTACCCCTCTAAAACCCCTTTTCATGTTCCCAAAAATCTTTTTGGTCAATACAATAGCCAAATAAGGGTGTTTACTCTCAGTTTGTATTTCCAAAATCATTTGTTAGGGTGAGATGTTGATTCAGCTACAGGTGTAGGTTCAGACTCAGTGGTTGCAGATATCACAGGTGGTGGAGATGAAGATGGTAATGGTTCAGAAGGTGATGGTTGAGTCACAGCTTGATCTGCTTGTCCTGCACCCTGATCCACAGCAACAACTGGCAACATTGCAGGCAACAAAGGTCTTGGTACCCCTCTAAAACCCCTTTTCATGTTCCTAAAAATCTTTTTGGTCAATACAATAGCCAAATAAGGGTGTTTACTCTCAGTTTGTATTTCCAAAATCATTTGTAGAAATCGAGGGTACATTAAAAACTTAGTTTTACTTTTCAAGTTTGCCACCATTCCATCAAAGATTAATTTTGAAAAGTTATAAACCCTGCCAGTAGAAAGACAAATCAAAGCAGTCGTATTTTGCTTACAAATTGATCCATCCACCACTTTTAGGACTCATACAGTGTAAAATATGATGGACTAAAAATCTCCATTGGGGTGTAAAATGACTTTTCCAAAATGTAAAAGTACCATCAGTTGGATACCCCATATTACCCATCCCCTCAAAAATCTCATTATTTGGCAACATGGAAATCCCTAAAGCATCTGCTAATTGAAGCTTACTTCGAATAGATGCCTCAGTGATTATATACTCAAGAGTATCTATGGTTGCTCTTAGTTCTAGAGTCCCATCAGCAAGAGTTATGGCAGTTGCAGTCTGCCAAAACTGTTTGACTAGGGAGTCATGGATAGTGGGATTGTGGGTCAAGGCATACCTGATTGTCGAACCTTTTAAAAAATCTACTATCTCTGCAAACCCTGTACTTTCTTCAGGTTTCTTTAAGAATCCTACTTGGTTATGCTTGTCGCAGTATTTTATTGAAGCCATTCTTTGAAATTATAGTAAAGAGGTTGTGATTTTTGGTTATTATAAACTGGGTTTGACTCGTGTAGGTAACTTAGTACTGATTGTATCTGCTAATTGACTTTTTATGCGAAAAAAAATGAATTCCAATTGGCCCTTCGAGAAAATAGTCGCTTTTTAATGAAGAAAACTATTGTAGGTGAGGTAAAACAGTAATTATCCAATTGGTATCATTATCCGCTTAAATATACCCGCAATTTGCTCTAACGGTCATATTTAAAGAAAAGTCAAAGTTGTTAGACCAAACAGTACTAACGACTAGTTACCAGTATTAATATTGGCCTACCAGACTTAAGTCTGGTCAACCAGTATTAACATTATATTGTCAGAACTAACAATAAGCTTACCAGGATTAATTAGTAAACTACCAGAATTAATATTGACAATACCAGAATTAACTTTTGCACAACTTCAGTTCGACTTTAATCCATGCTCCATTCCTTCTTGCAATCCAAGTATATCCTGAACATGTTAAGCCACACACAAAACATACTACAAAACTATTCGAAAATGCTATGCTACTAGATCTATTATATTCTAATAACTACTAGAATGTATATAACCTATCATAATTAATTCTACTAACTAGTATTACTAGATGACAAACTATACATTTAATCCTCCCCTTAAATGTAGCTATGGATTTATCATACCAATATTAACCACTAAGAAATTGAACCTTGGTCCATCAAAAGCTTTGGTCAATAGGTCAGCTACATTGAAGTCTGTGTGAATTTTCTCCACCCTAATGAGCTTCTTCTCATAAGAATCTCGTATAAAGTGGTGTCTGATCTCTATGTGCTTTGTCTTTGAGTGATACACCAGATTCTTCACAATGCAGATTGTGCTTTCATTATCAATGTGGATTTTGGTATTCATGAAATTGAAACCATAGTCCAGCATTTGATTTTGAATCCACAACACTTGTCCATAGTAACTTACAGCAGCTACATATTCAGCTTCTGCTATAGAGGTAGCCACTATGGTTTGTTTCTTGCATTGCCATGAAATTAATCTTCTTCTAAGAAATTGACAACCACCGGTTGTGGATTTCCTGTCAATATTTGCCCCAGCATAGTCACTATCTGAGAAGCTTCAGGTAAAAGTTGGTTCTCGAGGATACCATAAGCCTAAATTGGGTTTGCCCTTAAGGTACTTAAAGATTCTCTTCACAGCATTTAGATGTGAAGTCTTGGGAGTAACTTGAAAACAAGAACAAGCACATACTGCAAACATTATATCAGGCCTAGAGGCAGTTCAATACATGAGAGAACCTATCATTGGTTATGTAGAAGTGTACATCCAACATCATCAGCTTCATCATCTTTGTGTCAACGCCTTCTTGGGTATCCATTGGGGTTATTGCAGTTTTCACACTTGCAAGGTCAAACTTTTTTAGCATGTCTGCAACATACTTGTCTTGAGAAATGAAAAGTCCATCTGTCTTTTGTTTGACTTGTAATCCAAGGAAGAATATAAGTTCACCCATAGAACTCAATTTGATAAATCTGCCTTTCATCAAGGCCTCAAATTCATCACACCAAGACTTTCTTGTAGAGCCAAAAATGATATCATCAACATACACTTGAACCAGCATGATATCCTTCTTGTCCTTCTTAATAAACAAAGTCTTGTCAATAGTACCCCTCCTTATTTAGCAAAAACACTACATCTATACCCACAAACTATAGATCTATAAAAACCCCAAAAATCTTGCAAAACCCTAATTTGAAATCTTGATAATCTTTGAAAAACAACCAACAAGTACTTGGATCTACCTTGGGTAACCTTAGAAATGAGCTTAGATTACTTGGATCTTGAAGAAAATCAAAAGTTATGGATGTGTTTGTGGGTTGATGTTGTGCCGTGAGCAAGAGAGCAAGGGGAGGGAGAAAAAGATTTTTGTTGGTGAGTAGAAATGAAGATGAACCCTAAGTGTGAGAATGTGCTCTTATTTATAGTAGGAGAGTTAGGGTTTTGTGGGTTCATGTAATGCTTTTCGGCCAAATGTGGCTCACAAGGACCAAGATGGTTCAAATTTTCTAGCCAAGGTTCACTCAAGATGGATATCGTTCAAAGTTACTAGTCAAATGTGTAAGAATTGTGTAAGTAAACACATGAGGATCCATACTAGTGATATGTGCATGATAATGACTCATTCATAAGTCATTTTCTTGTCTTCCATGCACACATGGGTGGGATTCCCAAAATAAGATGCCATTTCTTTTATTTTTGATTCCAAGTATACTTGTTGTTGTGGTTTAGGCGCCACATTTGGCTAGGGAAAGGAGGTGAACGAAATTTTTAGTAGTATGACACGAGAAATATGATAACTTGAGTTTACACGAAAAGATTTCGAGTTTTCGGGGTTTCGTTTGGTCAAAAACGCGAAAAACGCAATTTAAGAGATAAAACCTTAAAATTAATATCAGAAGTGATTAAAAATCACGAAACACTCAGGAAAGCTAAAATATCTTATATTAAGCCTAAATTAATTAATAATCGATGCTAGAACGCGTCCGATGACGTTTTTCAGTTTTTACGCAGTTTAGTTCCCTAGCAAACTGTCAGATTTAGAAGTAACGTATAAAATTTAAAGTAGATGACCGGAGTGGGTCGGAATACTAACCGGAAATTTATGGGGTGTGACAACCTTTAGAAGTATCTGATTTGCATCAGGCATCTTAAAGTCAGGAGACACCACAAGACATTCAGTTTTAGTAAAAAGAACTTTGTGATGCTTATCACATATTTGTGATATTGAGAAAAGATTAAAATGCCCAAGTTCTTTTACAAAAGACACATTATCAAATTCTAAATTACTAACTTTTATTCTACCTTTACCAGTTATGTAGCATTTGCTACCTCCAAAGGTAACAAATCCCCCTTTGTATTCTTCAAAATCATCCAGGTGATCCTTGTTACCAGTCATGTGCCCTGAGCATCCACTATTAAATATACCTCTTTCCTCCATGTTCTTGAGTGGATGATCCTGCACATGTAAAAGAGAAATTAGTTTCTCTTAGGGACCCAGGCCTTTTTAGGCTTGGGTCTGCCTTGTGGTCCTTTAACATTTACAGTTCTGACAAAATTAGATCCACTATTATAATTGGAGTTTGGTCTTGGTCTCCTCCAATTATAACCTGCTGAGGTCTTAATAGCAGTGCCCCAAGCTCCCTTTACAGCATGAGAATAAGTCATTCTTGCTGTATTTCTAACAATGGGTCTTCTCACAGGTGAATGTGATTTTGAAAAATGACTTCTTTGATTAAACTTATTCACCTGGGGTCTTACAGGACTAAAATTGTTTGAGTTACAGGTAGGTACTGGTTGTTTAGATCTACCAGTATTAACATTAGTCCTGACAGAATTAACATTATGCCTAACAGAATTAACATTAAACTTGACATAATTAACATTTACCCTACCAGTATTAATATTAGGCCTAACAAAATTAAGTTGTACTGGTCTAGGTACAAAGTGATTAGCATGATTAACCTTGTGTGCATTGTTTCATACTGGTTTTGTCACCCCATTACCAGTATTAAAAACCCTTTGTTTCTTAAGCTCAGCCTCTCTTGCCATTTTCTTTGCATAATAGTCACAATCTTTGAACAAATGACTTAAGCTGCCACAAACAAAACACTTTTTCTTGATGAAAGAGTACCCTTCTCCTAGTTTTCTTCCCATCATTTCATTCCATTTCTTTCTTTTAACTTCATGTGTCTCTTGATTTTTCATTTGTTTCCTAGGAGTTTTTACGTGTGTTACACAACTAGGTTTAACTTCTTTTGATTCAGACAGAACCTTTTTATTTGCTGTAACAGACTTAGATGTAGACATCTCATTTGGTACACTTATACTTTCTGATTCAGACTCAGAAGAGTGTTTAGAGGGATTTCCAAAAGATCCTTCACTGTCATTTGATTGACAGGTAGAATGCTCAGTGGAATTGTCAGCTGAGTCACTAATTTTAGGCTTTTGAGGTCCCTTTTTACCATAAACATACAAAGAATCATCAATTTATTCTTGTGGTTTAGGAGTATAGTCCCTAGTTAATAGATGTGGAACTCCTTTGAAATTATCAGTCTTTGAAAATCTACTGTATAAAGGTTTTCCAACATAGTCTTCTTTTGTACACTTGAACACAGAATGATTCATTTCTTCCTCATAGCTTAAAACCTCATTGTTTGATTGTATTTCATATCCTAAGCCAATTTTACTAGTTGAAGTCATACCTGAATCAACTAATTTCCAAAGATTTTTAGAAGAATTTTTCCATGAATCTACTATTTTCTGCAATTGTTCCTTTTCTTTTACAGCCTTCATTCCTATTCTCCTATATTTTTTAAGCTTTTCATCTTTTGCATATATTTCATTTGCCTGAAATGTAAGCTGTTCATTTAGAGATAATTGCTGCTTTTGAAAAGTAACAACTTGAGCTTCTAATTTCTTAACAGCTAGAGTATAGGCAAGTATTTTGGCTTCTTGTTCACCTAACTGATTCGTTTGTTCATCACACAGTGTTTTAAGCTTATTATATGAATCAATGCAAGTTTTAGAACATAATGATACCTCATTATTTGAGCTGATTGCCATGAGTGCATGATTTGACTCTTCTTCCTCTACTGTATGTTCTCCCCAATTGACAACACCATCATCCATTGGTGTGGGGGGGTGATGTGGGGTGGGCGAGGTGGGGGTGTGGGGGGCGGGGGTGGATCGGCGGTGGGGGGTGACGGGGGTTTTTGGGGTGGGGGGACTAGGGGGGCATGGTGGAGTGGCGCGGTTTTTTCTTTGCTTTTTTTTTTTCTTTTATTCCATCATTTTTACTTTTCCTTTTTTAAACAGCACGGGGGATGTTTGGGGACAAGGGAACGGTTGGGTTGGTGTTTAACAGATTTGGGTCCATTTGAGTGGATTAGCAAGAATAGGTGCGTTTGGTTAGGCGATCAACATAGGGTGAGTTTGGTTGTATAATCTAACAAATACAAATGGTATAAAGGTTTAATAAATATTAAAACCGGATATATATAATGGTGGTTAAAACGGTTAAATAAATGTGGTAATTATTATTTTGGTTTAGTTTAGATATATATAAAATATAGATATATATATAGAAATATATTTTAAACATAAGATATTGCAAAACGTTTTATTTGAAAAGTGGAAAAAAACATTAAGTTTTACGAATATGGAAAACGTTGAGTTTTGAGTACGTGGGAAACATATTGTAAACGGGAAAGTCATGACGAAATTTATATAAAGTTATATGTTTAACAATGATTTAATAAAGCTTATATTATTTTAGAAACGAATAAAGGGGACCAAGTTATATTTGAAAAGGAATACATTATACTTGTATTATACAATAACTCACGACCAATGAACGATAACTATACTTTTACTATTGAGGCAAATGTTTTTGACACTTTCTATCGAAGCAACGAAATTTAATTTTAATATATTATTTTTTAATTTTATAAGGGTTATAAATGTTAAAAACACGGTTGTTTATCATAACGTTAAGACATTTGTCTACTTTTATTCAAAGTCTTTTTATTAACTAAATTGGTGTCAAACTAATTGGGTTAATTATTTACACCCACTTATTATATAATACTTGTCGAAGTATATATTACTTTTAATAAAATCTTTGGGATTGGTGTCCTTGTGATTAATTTACGGTTTTATGATAGGTATAATGGTTATTTCTTCATAGGTAATATATAAAGATTATCTATTACCCACTTTGCGTTGCTTTTCATATTATTTCTTTTAACCAACCTACCAAACATTTAAGTTATAATCTAAAATCTTTATCAACGCGTCGCGTTGACATAAACATTCCACCGGGAAAACCCAAACACATTATCCTAGGCTAGTGGGACTTAGCCGTTAAGTTAAGCTGCGTCTTCACGGTCAGGCAGCTTCGTCTTTCGTTCGTATTGTGCATATTAGATGCCTATCTGTCAATCATTCTTCAATCATCAAATCGTGAATTTAGATGCCTACCTAATCAAGCGTTCTCTACATCAAGGGTGAGTTTCATAGCCCCACGTTTTACATGTTTTACATATATTTTGGGGTGAGAACATGCTTGTTACAAATTCAATTACGGGTTTGATTTAAACTCGTTACGTGCTCATTTTCAACTTGTCTGCATACATGTTTACAAACGCAATTTACATGGTTGATTACTTGTTTGGTTTACATACTCATTTATATATTCTCACGAGGAGATACAATACTTGGTTTAGTTTTTGAAACGTAAAGGCATACTCTAATTTTTTGATATGGATTAGCTTAGGTTGCATGAACTGTAAATCACTTGGAGGGTGAGCGCGAATGTTATAAGATAGATCTATTTGGGATTGACAATCCCCGTTCGGGTGACTAGCTATCACTGGGAACGAACGTTATACCATGTCAGATTACGATTGGATTGGCGCCTGCGGGAGGGCCAACAATCACATATACATATTATTGCCCGGGTGTCCTTGGAGGGGACACCGGTAACGGGGGGGGGGGGGACTCATATTCTTTTATTATTGCAGGGCGCCCTTGGTGAGGACACCGGTAAAGGGGGAAACTTATTAAATTTATATGCCCGGGTGTCCTTGGAGGGGGACCACCAGTAACGGGGAACAAATTCTTTTATTATCGCCCACGGGTGTTCTTGGAGGGAACCACTACGATGGGTACACTCTTACCATGCCTTGAATTAACGTGGCATACTTACATGTCTACGTCACAGTTCATGATCTTAGAGTAGATGGTAATCATGGTTTTATTACTCACTTGAATAAGTAGCAATAATATTTTGGATATTTGTGATCCAACTTTGCACGTACATTTTTATGGATGTGTACTTGGGTTTTGATGCGAGTGAGGTTGTAGATGCTGGTAACAAGACAATTGACTGTATTCGTTATAAAATTAAAGATTTTTACTTTGCGAAGAGGAGATAGCAATAAAAAGATAAGTATGAAAGAGAAATCAAACTTTATCTATATATAGCTTCTCAGTTAACGACAATAGCGCCGTAAAAATCTGTAACGGTAACATTTGAACAGTGTTAAAGCAGAAGAAAGTCAATTTTCCCGCAACCAGTACTAACAATAACCTACCAGTATTAAAATTTACACTACCAGACTTAACTTTGGTCAACCAGAATTAATTATGTTGCAACCTGAATTAACTCTTGTTCAACCAGAATTAAGTATTTACTGAAGACTTACAAAACAAAAACCTTAGCACACCTATCTTTCATCTGCAAATCCATGCTATTCCTGCAAGAATTAGGCTAAAACAAAGAAAAACATGCTGCAAGAGTTTGTATAGGCAGAATTAACTTAAATTAACTACCCGTATTAATATTACTTAACTACCAGAATTAATCCTACTTAACTACCAGAATTAATTAACCTTACTATCAGACTTATACAAACTATACAACTAAGCCTCCCCTTAAATGTAGCTATGGGTTTATCATACCAATACTGACCACTAAGTAATTAAACCGTGGACCATCAAAAGGTTTAGTCAATAGGTCAGTTACATTGAAGTTTGTGTGAATTTTCTCCACACTTATGAGCTTCTTCTCATAACAATCTCTTATAAAATGGTGGCGTATCTCGATGTGCTTTGTCTTGGAATGATACACTGGGTTCTTCACAATGCAGATTGTGCTTTCATTATCAATGTGGATTTTGGTATTCATAAAATTGAAACCATAGTCCAACATTTGATTCTGAATCCACAACACTTGTCCACAGCAGCTTGCAGCAGCTACATATTCAGCTTCTGTTGTAGAGGTAGCCACTATGGTTTGTTTCTTGCATTGCCAAGAAATTAATCTGCTTCCAAGAAATTGACAACCACCAGTTGTGGATTTCCTGTCAAGGTTTGCCCCAGCATAGTCACTATCTGAGAAAGCTTCCAGGTCAAAAGATGATTCTCTAGGATACCATAAGCCCAAATTGGGTTTGCCCTTAAGGTACTTAAAGATTCTCTTCACAGCATTTAGGTGTGAAGTCTTGGGAGTGACCTGAAAACGAGAACAAACACATACTGCAAACATTATATCAGGCCTAGAGGCAGTTAAATACATGAGAGAACCTATCATGGATCTGTATAAGTGTACATCCACATCATCAGCTTCCTCATCTTTTGTCAATGCCATCTTGGTCTCCATAGGGGTTATTGCAGTTTTCACACTAGCAAGGTCAAACTTTTTCAGCATGTCTGCAACATACTTGTCTTGAGAAATGAAAATTCCATCTGTCTTTTGTTTGACTTGCAATCCAAGGAAGAAGATGAGTTCACCCATAGAACTCATTTGAAATCTGCCTTTCATCAAGGCCTCAAATTCGTCACACCAAGACTTTCTAGTAGAGCCAAAGATGATATCATCTACATACACTTGAACCAGCATGATATCCTTCTTGTCTTTCTTAATAAATAAAGTCTTGTCAATGGTACCCCTTCTGTATCCATGCTCCTCTAGAAATGTTGATAGAGTAGCATACCAAGCTCTAGGGGCTTGATGAAGTCCATATAAAGCTTTGACAACCTTATAAACCTTCTTAGGATGATCAGGATCAACAAAACCAGGAGGTTGAGAAACATACACCTCTTCATCTATAGTGCCATACAAAAATGCACTTTTGACATCCATTTGGTATACTATGAACCCCATAAATGAGGCAAAGGCTAAAAATAACCTGATAGCTTCTATTCTTGCCACAGGAGCAAAAACCTCATCATAGTCAATACCCTCCTCCTGTCTGTGACCTTGGGCCACTAATCTTGCCTTATTTCTAACAACTACTCCTCTTTCATCCCGTTTGTTTCTGTATACCCATTTTGTTCCAATCACCTTTGCTCCATGAGGTAGATCTACTAGAATCCATACCTGTTGCAGCCTAAACTGTAACAACTCCTCTTGCATAGCTTCAACCCAACTGTCATCTTTAAGAGCTTCAGAAATCTTTTTAGGTTCCTCCTGAGATAAGAAGCAGGCAAACAAGCAATGCTGTTGATCTTTGTGATTGTTCCTTTGCTGCTTTTGAACATAACTTACAAGTGCATGTGCTCCTGAAGTTTGCTTCACTCTGCTTCTAGTTTGCACAGATGACTTAGGATCGCCAAGTATTTGGCTTTGTGGGTGAATGTTGTGAATCCTAAGAGTAGGAATGGGACTAACAGCTACTTCTGTTGGTAAGTTGTTAAAATCATGGACCATACCCTCTTCATCATAAGAAGCTTCATCAAAAATCCTTTTCTGAGGATTGTTAAAGATTGTGAGCTCTGGCATATCTGAATCATCATGATCAGCAGGTTGAGTATTAGCTGGTTCACTACCAGAATTAACTGAGTTAGTACTGGTAGCTTTGTCAGTAGTTACTTCCCTTAAATGCTTTTGAGCAAGTTGATCCAAGTCTCTTCTAAAAGCTAGAATTTCAGGAGTATCTTCTGAAATGCCAGTAGAAAAAGCTTCCTTCTCTTGTGTTTGAAGGTTTTGAAGTTCTGTCAAAAACTTCTCTTCCTTTGAATTAGTAGAAGACTTCCTTGGTCTAACTTTTGCTATAGAATGCTTGATTGTTGTAGGCACAACAATAAGCTCCTCATCCTCATCTGCTTCCTCAGAAGCATTTGCATTAGGAGTTTGTAGAGTACTTGCACTGTTAGTTACCTCTGAAGTACCTGCATGTGGGTTAGATTGATTGTCCAAAGATACAGGAATATAATTCATAGAATCAGTGAGATAATTAATATCAAACATCCATCGATAACCTACTCCTTTCACATTAGGTTTTTCTTCAAGAAATTTTACATGCAGATTTACTTCTACCCTTTTTGTTACTAAATTATATACCCTAAAGGCTTTGCTATTTAGTAAGTAACCAACTAAGAAACCCTCATCACACTTTCCATCAAACTTGCCAAGCACACTTAAAGTATCTAAAATGGTAACATGGCACCCAAAAGGTCTTATATAGCTAATAATTTGTTTGTGACCAAACAAAAGATCATAAGGAGTTTTGTTTTAAGGTTTTGTCACCCTTACCCTATTAAAGATATAGCAAGCAGTACTAACTACTTCTGCCCAAAAAGTAGTTGGTAAGAGTGAGTCTGCTAGCATAGTCCTAGTTGCCTTAATTAGAGTCATGTTCATTCTTTCAGCAACTCCATTCTGCTATGGAGTTCTGGCATTGCTATACTCTTTTTTTATTCCCTTGTTTCCATAAAATTCAAGCATATCTCTATTCTTAAATTCAGTGCCATTATCTGATCTAATGATTTTAATCCTATGACTAAGCTAGTTTTCAATCTGCCTAATGAAGTTATGAAGAATGCCACTAGTTTCATCCTTAGAGGTAAAAAAGAATACCTAACTAAATCTGGTACAATCATCAGTAATTACAAGGAAATAACTTGCATGATTAATGCTTTTTACAGAAGTAGGACCAAAAAGATCCATGATTGGCTGGATTCACACCGTAAATATATATGATATTTAGTGAAATATAAAATATATATCTAAGTGTTTACCTTTATGGCAGGCAACACATGTATGGTCATTTTTGAATACCTTGGAAGGTAGACCTCATACAAGGTTTCCCTTCATAAGTTTGTTTAGATTTTTAAAATTGATATGACCTAACCTTCTGTGCCACAATTTAGATTCATCAGATGTAGCTTTAGTAATCAAACAGGCAAAACCTTTTGCAGGAGTAGGTGTCTTCATATCAAAACTGTACATATTGTGATGTCTTGGGACCTTTAGAAGTACCTGATTTTCATCAGGCATCTTAAAGTCAGAAGATAGAACAAGACATTCAGTTTCAGTAAAAAGAACC
>BQNB010008454.1:0-89901 GCA_026074375.1 Tanacetum coccineum
AAGTATAAATAAAAGACAAGAGATAAGAGATAGAATGATCGAACCACAACACCGAGAATTATAGTGGTTCGGCTACGAAGCTCTTCTTCACCCTACTCTACTCCCCTAGTATCCGACTCAAGATTGCACTATGTCAACAAGCTCCCTTTAGGTGGAGAAAATTGTTACACGTCGCTTATCCCAATTTCCGACACTAAGCTAAATGTCAAGTCCTAATCTTAGCTAGAATCAATCTACACCTTCACTAATGTATTTTAAGGCCTAAAATACTAACCGACACATAATCAATACTTTCGGATTTATAAACTATCCGGATCTACACAATAACACGAGAATGAAAATATATATATTGAATCTTAGAAGAAGATAGAAGAAGATCACTAATCTATAACACTTTGTTTCTTGACGAATACGAGTGTTCTTCTTTTGCACTTGATAGAAGAAGGAGAATGAAGAGATTGGATCACTCAAAACAGTATTAAGCAAAGATAGTGATCAAAGATTTTAGAGATATGTAGGAGGTTTTAGAGAGAGAAAGAATTATGAAAACTATGTGCAAAAAGGATCTGTTATCTGCCAAGGAATAGTGCAGTATTTATAGGCAAGGAAAAATAATATCCCCTAGGGGCGGTCTCGGCGGTCCCATATATATCTGGGGCCGTTCTACCTGTCAAAGGACCGCCCCTAGGTAGACACTCCCTTTATTATCTTTTAGTGGGGAAGTTATTATCTGATCCAGAAATATCTGTTTTGGGGGGAAATCAAATTTCCAATTTTTATTATTAATTAAAAACATTTCTTTAATTAATAAAAACATTTTGTATATTTTACTTTTATAAAAATATTATGTTACATTTATAAAATTGTAATGTATTGATAGAAATAATGCCTAAAAACATTGTTAATATTTTTTTATCTCTCCACTTTTTGATAATCACAAAATGTAAAAACAATTAATGAAAAATTAATTGTAAACAAGTAATTAGTAGTAAATTTTCATTTCAAAAATTTAATCACTTAAAGGTATGAATAAACAAATGCTTAATGTAGTTTATGATCAAAGGATTTTTTATTTAAACTCACACTTTTTATAAAAATGACACAAACATTTTTATATCTTTTACAAAACATTTTTAGATTTAAAAGAAATGTTTTATTCAAAGAAATATTTTGAATTCAAATTTTCTACCCAAAACGGCTAGAAATGTTCCAAAAAACACCACCCCCAGAAAAGACAAAAAAGGGAGCGTCAGGCATGGGCGACCCCCTTAATTATAACGGGCGACTCCCTTAATTTTAAGGGGACAGACACCCTAATTAAGGGGACCAGCCACGTGTTTTTTTAATCACAGTTTACCTATAAATACTGGACTATTCCCCACTGATTTTCTCACCTTTTGCACACACTTTCCTTCTGTTCTAAATCAGTTTATACAATCCTTTCTTTCCTTTGATTATTTAATCATAAAGCTTTATTTCCAAGTGATCCAAGCTTAATTTCTCAAGTGCAAGAGAAGAATACTTCTTATCATCAAATCAAGAAGTGTTATAGTATAGTTGGTATAGTTGTGTAGTTGTGTTATATCTTGTAAATCATTTGTATATATCGTGAAGGTGTGTATCGTAGTTGTGTACAGTAAGTAGATTGTTGTGATCATTGTAAGTATAGTTAGATCGAGGTGATCTTAGTAAGTAGTGATAGATTGGTGTGATCGTAGTAGTGTCTTGGTGAAGTGAAGTTGTGAAGCAAAGTGAAGTTCTGAAGTGAAAAGAAGTTGTGAGGTAGAGATAAGTTATGTAGTTAACCCAAGTTTGACTTGTCGTAAAGTGGTATGTTGTGTTGTGATAGATAGAATTAGAACTTGACATTTCGCTTAGTGTCGAAAATTGGTGTAAGCTAAGTCGTGTACGGTTTTCTCCGCCCAAAGGGAGTTTGTTGACATAGTGAAGATAACTCTTGAGTTTGGTGCTCGGGGAGTGGAGTAGGGCGAAGAGGTGCTTCGTTACCGAACCACTATAAATCCTTGTGTTGTGGTTTGATCCTTCTAACTCTTATCTCCTGTCTTTCATATTTACTTATCATTTACTTACGTACTTGTATTGTTCATATTGTGCACATATTGAGATCACACAAAGTCGAATCTAAATTTTTATAAACAAGCATAACATTAATTTAAAATGCGGTAAACTATTCAACCCCCCTTCTAGTTTTCCATAATTGGTCAAATTCTTAGAATTCCATTCGATGGCCAAGCCGTCTTCACAAATAAATGGGATCTTAGTGCTCTTGCATACTCTCAAGAGAGCGAAGGACCATATCACACCGATCTTCCTACTCCTGAAGAAATTCATCAATTTCTTCAATTGGAGTGTGTTGACTCTAACCGCATCATCAAAAACAAAAACGTCATTCTTTTGCCAAATCAAGTTCTAACCAAAGAGCTTAAACGTGATTTAAAGAGATGGAACGAACTCATTTATGAAAATGTGTTCGGATTAGGAGGACACCGGGACCATCTCCCGGCTTGCCTTGCTCATATATTATATTGTATTCTAGCCGAGCAACAATATAATCTTGCATATTTCTTTGTCAAAAGAATTAAAAGTGCACGAGCAACTCCTAAAGCCCATCTTCCTTATGGTATGTTCTTGACACGTCTCTTTCGACATGTTATGGAACTTTACCCTCATCTTGACAATGGTATTTATAATGTCGTTGATCATGTCATGCATCCACTCGCTCTAAAACAAACTCGTCGACCCCGAAGTGATCGTGGAAAAGCCTGTCACTTCGTCTCATCAACTTCCGCCCATCATAACCTTGGTTGATCATCTCGTCAAGAAGATGATGATGAGGATGATGGTGCTTCTCGCGTTAGTACTCCATCTCATACTACCTATCTAAACTCTCTCAAACCACTCAATTACCAACAATACGAAATTCCCCCTCCTTCTAAACAAAGTGATGATCTCCTCTTTGAGAGACAAACCAAATTGCTTAATCAATCACAAGTGATCCATAAAGAGGTTAGAGGTGGATTCAAGTCATTCGAAAAGGCATTGCGAGGAGTCTTCGGCAAGAAAAAGAAGTGAAGATGTTTTGTGATGACTAGCGTGGTAGAATTATTGGTTTAAGACTTTATGTGAACTTATGTTAATGTTTATGTTTATGTTTAATTAATCATGTGATGATAACCCGACTTAGTCGGAAGAACTTAAACTAGGTTAAGCTTGCTTTGATCCTCTAATTGTTATGTGATATGCTTTTAATTATTCTTAGCTCATACATTTTATTATTGCATGCAGGTATGATATACTTGTTTCTATACATATATGTTCACATGAGACTTGCTGCAAATTAACCCCAAAAACACAACCTTTCTTACAATTTTTTGCAAAAAATCAAATTTTTGGTCGTTTGGAAAACATCAGATGGGCGCCCCCCTTAATTCATAAGGGCTGTACCCTTAAAGATAAGGGGGCCGGCCACCTGGATCACAGATTTTACTGCTTCTTTCTTCTTTTTGACCCCCTTTTACCTAGCCTCAGCTATCCTTACCCAGATTGCTAGAACAGATTTTGGAAATTTCTAACCAATTCAAACTCATTCCATTTTCAAACAAATCTCTTCTAATAAATTCCCTCCAAATGCATATCACCAATTCATCATCGTCCCCATCCATTATCAACCACCATAAACCTCCATGGCATCCATTAGAGCTTCCATTTTCAAAGCCTCCAAAGGACCAAAAATCAACATCATTCCACCAAAACAATTGTTTGTAGATTTAACCCAAGATGACACAAAAACTCCATCACCCAAACTTCAACTCTTATCACCTAGTGCTCCTAATGCACCTTCCAAAACACCATCAACCAAAGACACTTCTTCATCCTCAATTGACTACATACCCAAATCACCAACCTCATCCACATCACTTTCACCCAATGGTTACTTGAACCCACCAACATCTCCTCCTCCAAGAGTTTCTCCACCACCTCCAACTCAAGAAAATGCATCAATGGACATCACTCTCACCCTTTCACTAATTACTCCACTTGATGTCTAATTTGATACTCCATTACCTTCACCACCTACCTTTGGTCATCCTATTCCTTGGAACCTTCTTAAGGCACATGGAGATTCATGTTTGTGTTGCATTCACAATCGTACTCTTATCTTTGGATTGAGAGATGAACTCCAATGCATGTTTTCTCACATTGAATACATGCTTTCACAACCTCTACCACCCAACTCACCACCACCACCATCACTTTCACCAAACTAAACATACACCATGTTTAGCCATTTTCAAATAATTGTTAACCAAACCTTTTGCAAGCAAATCCTACAGAATTCTAGGAATATTATGACGTTTGTAGTTAATCTTTGATGTATGTTGCACTAATATGCTTCAAGCATATTATTTTTATTTGATGTATGCAAGATTGTGTTTTATGCATAATTTTTATGTTTAATGAATGCCTTTTCGTCTTATATTTTTTATGCACTTGTTTTCTTTTTGGTTTGTTGAATTTTTTTTTCATACCCATAAAAATTTGGCCTAGTTGATATATATTTGTGATTGTTAGTTTACACAAATAACTTGACACTTGTTAAGCATTATCAACATGTTTAAATATTTTTCCTATTTGCTATATGTTAGAAATGGTTGTCTTGTTTTTATAACTTGTTTTGTAGCAAAGTTATCAATAGCTCGATCCTTTGGTGCCCTCGAACGAGGGTGAGTACACATCAAGGGGGAGCATTCATCCCGTCGACTTTTCACATATTCATTGATGAAGC
This sequence comes from Tanacetum coccineum, assembly GCA_026074375.1. Classification (NCBI taxonomy): domain Eukaryota; kingdom Viridiplantae; phylum Streptophyta; class Magnoliopsida; order Asterales; family Asteraceae; genus Tanacetum; species Tanacetum coccineum. Next base: position 4,808 of record BQNB010008454.1, read on the forward strand.
CTTTTGATTCTACAAAAAAGGGGAGAAATAGAAATAAAACTCACTAAATACTTGTTTAAATATAATTTTACATTTAATGAGTTTAGATTTTTAATCATCAAAAAGGGGGAGATTGTTGATAGAAATAATGCCTAAAAATATTATTAATATTTTTCATATCTTTACGTTTTGATAATCACAAAATATAAAAACGTTCAATGTAAAATTAAACATAAACAAGTAATTAGTAGTAAATTTTCATTTCGAAAATTATATCACTTAAAGGTATGAATAAAGGAAAATTAAACGTAAATGTTTAATGCATTTTATGATCAAAGAAAATTTTTATTCAAACCTCACACTTTTATAAAATGTATTTATAAAATGCTGTAAATATTTTTATAAACATTACAAAACATTTTCTACAATTAAAAGAAATGTTTTATTCAAAATAAACATTTTGAAATTCAAATTTTTGGTCCTAAAATGGCTAAAAAAGTTCCAGAAAACCCCCCTACACTAAAGACAAACTAGGGAGCGCCTATCCTAGGGCGGCCCCCTTAAAATTAAGGGGACCGCCCACCTATTTAAGGGGACCGCCCCTAGGTAGACGCTCCTCCAGTTTATCCTATAATTACTGGACTTTTCCCCATTATTTTCTCACATTTTGCACTCATTCTTTCTGCTCAAAACAGCCTACATATCCTCTCTAAAATCCTTTGATCATTTAATTATAAAGCTTTGTTTCCAAGTGATCCAAGCTCAATTTTTCAAGTGCAAGAGAAAAATACTTTCATCATCAAGTGAAGAAGTATTACACCTCAAGTGTATATTGCAATATTGTTACATCCATATCACATATTTGTAATCAATTGTATATCTTGTAATTGTGTGTAGTAGCTTGATCTTGGCGATCTTTGTAAGTAAAGTTAGATCGTGCTGATCTTACCAAGTAGTGTTAGATAATAGTGATATAAGTAGTGTGGTGAAGTGAAGTTGTGAAGAAGTCTTGTAATTGTGAAGAAGTCATGAAGTTGTGAAGTCGTGAACAAGTCGTGAAGTTGTGAGGTCGTGAACAAGTCGTGAAGTTGTGTTGTGATAGATTGGTTCTAGCTAAGATTAGAACTCGACATTTAGCTTTGTGTCGTAAAACGGTGTAATCAACGTTGTGTATGGTCTTCTCCGCCATAAGGGAGTTTGTTGACATTGTGAAGAAAACTCTCGAGTTTGGTGCTAGGGGAGTGGAGTAGGGCGAAGAGGTGCTTCGTTACCGAACCACTATAAATCCTCGCGTTGTGGTTTGATTGTTCTTACTCTTATCTCTTGTCTTACATTACTTTCTCATATCATTCTATTGATTGTTTAGATAAGTATATTGATCATATTTTGCAAGTGTTGAAATCACATAAAGTCGAATCTAAAAGTTTACAAGCACTTTAACACCTTAAATTTAAAAAGCGGTAAACTATTTAACCCCCTTCTAGTTTTCCACATGTGTGATTAATAAAGTATCCCAAATTTCTTTTGCAGTTTTACACATAAAAATTCTTTTGTATTCTTAACGTGGTAAAGCATTATAAATCACCATTTTAGCTTCATTAATTTTAGCAAGTTTCTTTTTAAGATCATCTTTTTGTTTTTCAAATGGTACAATTTCATCATTTTTAGTTTCGGGATTATTTTGAATAGGAGGAAAATCACCATAGGTAATAACATGCCAAAGATCCAGATCTTTTAATTTCACATAAGTTTCGAATCTATATTTCCAATAAATAAATCCATCACTTTCAATTAGTGGTAGTCTTTGCATAGATTGCCCTTCTAAATATTTTTCCGATTCCATAGATCGATTCAACCCCCCCCCCCCCCCCCCCGCCCCCCCCCCCCCCCCCCCCCCCTTATTAATATAATATATTCTCCCCCCCCCCCCCCCCCCCCCCCACCCCCCCCCCCCCCCCCCCCCCCCCCCCTGAATACTTCTTACTTTAGTGATGAAAACTCTTCAGTAGATGATATTACCTTAGATAGTGAATATAATAAGTTGTGTAAGATGAGTCTAAAAATAATCACTAAGAACAAACATATAAAAGCTATTAGAAATAGTTTAGAAAACAAAATTAGTGAGCTAAAAAAAAGTTGTCTAAACTTGAGAGAAACAAGGAAGTTAATCGCGAATGTACAACGTGTCAAACATCTTAAATTGACAATGAAAAACTCAAAGAGGAAGCTTTCAAGCTAACTCAATTTCAAAAGAGTACACATTCACTAAATGAAATGTTAAGTCTTTAAAAACCCTCCAGAGATAAATCGGGTCTAGGGTTTAACTCATTTGAAGCATCAATAAGCGGGACTAAGAAAACAGAATTTGTTAAACCTTAAAATGAGGCACCCTCCGGTAGCGGCCCTCTGATTACAATAAACTGCCCCCAAAGTGTCCAGACGGCCCCCATATTAAATCAGGAACTGTCTGTCTGTTCAATAGGATACGAAAAATCTGTTTTCTTTTCAAAATCTATTTTGGGTCCTAGACCAAAACATATAATAGTAAATAACGTTAAAATTCCAGTTGCTAGTGATAATGAGGTTAAACGATTTTATAAACCTTCTTTAAAACCCAGAGTTATAATTTCTAAATTGGACTTTAAGTCAAAAACTCCACCTCCTATGAGAATTAATAATTCTCGTCCTCGATATAAAATAGCACAACCAAAAAGAAATCTTGGACGACAAAATCGTCCAAATGGCTTTCTCATAACTTAGAATAACTTCCAACCTCAAAGTTACATGCCATGGGGAATTTGTCCTCCATTTCTACAAATGCAACAAATGCAAGGGATGTTTAATACTAACAATTTTAGACCCATGAGATATTGGGAACAAAATGTTTGATTTATTGTGTTATATAAATATATATGCCTTGGAATTGATTTAGAGCTCGAACGGAACCTATAAAGATAGTGGTGCCCTGGGTGTGGTTGGATTTTGTTATTGGTTGTTTTGTTTATGTTGCAGTGGTCGGCTCCAAACACATGACGGGCAATAAAAAGCTCTTCTCATCCTACAAGACATACAATAGAGGTAACGTCATTTTTGGTAGTAATCTACGTGATAACATTGATATGTGTGAAAACACATATCCGTTTTATATCAAAAATGACCCATAAAAGACAAAATTATGCTTAAAATGCTTGTATATTGCTTGTTTTGTCTTTATGATTGTGTAGGTACAGATATTGCAAAAATCTCAAGAAAGCGGTCAAAACCGGACAAACACAGACACGAGAACGGATAGAGTGTACAATAGCCGGGAGTATGCTATCAAGGTCAAAAGTCAACTTTGGTCAACAATGTCAACCAAAGTCAACTCACTAAATGACAAAACCCAAAAATTCCTAAAATAGCCCCCATTGGTTTAACATATTTCATAAATACCCATAAAAGCCCTAACGGAGTTAAGCTTTCTATTAATAAAAAGTTAACACTCGTTTAACTTCTATAACAACCCAAAACAAACCGTGGCCTATTTCTTTTAACCCAAAACCTGGCCCAAGTCAACACATTTTTACCCGGGTCAAATAAATTAAACTCACCCTTTTATAAACCCGGGAAAGGTGGTTGTTACTGTTTATCTTCTTCTTCATTTTACCCTGAGTCAAAATCAAAGGGAAAATGTAAATTGAGGACGTGGCTTAGTAATTCAAGCACCAGTATCCAAGCTGGCAAAAGAAGACGTCATACAAGCCCCTCATTGGCTAAAACCCAAAAGGTCTGACACGCAAGATATGGAAAGAAGCACACGAGGACATGGAATTTTGCACTAAAATGAGTACAAAAGAAGCACGCAAGGTCTGACACACGGAATGCCATGTTGGCAATCCGTGTGATCAAATCTAATCCAACGGCTCAAAGTTAGGATCAGATGATTGGCAAAAGTTAATGGTTGAGATCAAAGGGAGCGTATAACAACCTGAAGGCCTAGAAGCTTCATTGTGTAGCTATAAATACAAGGGTTCCTCACTCACAGGAGGATATCTAGGAGTAGTATATAGAGTAGCTTAAAAAATTAGCTTTTGTAACGTTTCTTTTCAAAATGTCTTAGTTTAATCTTTGCTTAATGTAATTTTCCTTTCAGTATTGTAATCAACTTTTCATTAATAAGAATTCGAGTTTACTTTTTGTAACACCCCCAAATTGGGTCGCAAGCGTAAGAAGGTCCCGGGGCTTGTTACTTTTATGGTCAACAACACAAGAATATATAGAAAACGCCCAAAAAGTCTTTGAAAACGATACATTGTATTTAACAAAGTCAGAGTTACATAAGCCCGTAGCTTAACTTGTTTACTTAATCAAATACAAAGATTTTCACCCAGAACATATAACATAATGAAATGCGACAAAATCATTAATGCAAGACATACCAAATCAAAACACCAATGTATCCATCGCCACCCTTGTGTTATATTGATCCCCTGAAAAACATTGCTTTAATAACGTCAACAATATGTTGGTGATTCTATAGTTTGATAAATCATAAATGTAGGAACCACAAGATTTCCCCAAGGTGTATGAGAATGCAACAGATGCAGACATCATATAAATGTAATTACGTTCTCTAAGCTCATGACACTGGAAGCTGACGTGTATGAATACCAAATAAATGGCCCTAACATTGCACCGTTACAAGGTGATTGCTATACCCCCAACATCCTATATTCGATCGACATGGTATAACGTTCGTTTGTCCAGTGAAAGCTAATCACGACCGAACGTGGTTGTCAAACGCCAATAGATCGATTAATAACATTCAGCGCATCACTAATGCCTAGCAAATGACGTTATGATAATGGCTCAGATATGGTTACGCTACTTAGGCAACACGTAATCATAAACATGAAACTTAACCACCTTGTTGTCCAAATTGTAAAGCGCATTGCATGGTTTTCACGCCCGAAAGACATGTAAGAACAAAAGCATGTAAAATGTGGGGCCTATGAACTCAACGTTTATGAGTAAAATGCCAGTGTAATCACAAATAACGCGCCACGCAATATGATCAAATGCACCCTAATTAAATTATGTCGTATAATATCCGAGTACTTAATCTAACACCATGAATATAATCTAATAGTTGTTACATCGTACTATCGCTCGGCGCTATCATAATTAAAGAGTCATTGACATGAAACGTTCGAGAGTAGTACACTTTAATCGTAAATCCAACAACTCGTCGAAACGCCATCCGAAGAGGCCTCATTATGAAACTCCCTAGTAATATAGTACTTTGATAACCACATAATCTTCTATATAGCTCAATCACCAACTAATGGTTTTGGAAAAATTGTGTTAATAAATAAGTTTAAACGTTCATAATTTACCGTTTTTTTGTTTTTTTTTGTTAGTAAAACTGGCGTAACTTTCGCGTTTTAAACGCCGATTCTCGCGTTTCTTAGTCCATTCATTTTCATATCAAGGCCGAGTTTCATAAATTTGACATTTCGAATTTCGACCTACGGTGAACAGTAAAAATTACTGTTCACATCAGACCTTTAGGTATAAGTTTTTTATCGATTTAATTAGTCGTAAAAACCCGTAAACGTCGTATTTTATTCGTTATAGGCTCCGTTTTAATGATTCTTTCGAGAACGTTCTCGTATTGAAAAGGTTCTAATAAATTTAGGGGTTTTATAAAAAATATAACTTTCGTGTCATGAAAGTAACTTTTATAAAAATAGTTTTATACAAAGTATTACATTGTCTCGTATAAACATCGCGAAATTTCATAAACTCTTCGTTATTACTTGAACAATTACAAGTCGTTATCATTTTTGGAATCCTAAAAGTATGTATTATTTGTTAAAAATACTAACTTTTACTGTTTTTAATTTTTATAAAAATATTTTTATAAAAATTTACTTACGACATCGTTTATTAACGTATAAACTCGTGTTTTAACGTAACTTTTTCGTTATTAAATCCGTTTAACACGTTTTTACTTTTTTCCGGAATCGTCGTGAATGTATTGTTCTTTATAAAAAGAATAAAATAAGTATGTATAGAATTCGAATTTGGGACAAGCAAGTTTGCTTAGTTTGTTGAATCCATTTTTGATATTTTTCTTATACTTTACCTCTTTAAAACTTTTACAACAAGTCTATACTATATATATCATATATCATAGTGATTTATGTCCATAATCCCATCAAGGTCATTTTGTCCAAATTTTATAAGTCCTTCATAATACATGATAAAGCATAACTTTTATACTTAATCCATTTTACCATAAGTTTATGTATAACCATTTTTCATATAAATCATAGGTGTACAAGTTTTCTCACTTTGATATAACCTCATTTTAATGATCATATAACATCAATATAAGTCCATAATTAAACCTTAAACAGTCATTTGTATATCTTTCATGCAACATGATTTTGAGGTAATTATAAACCCCTAATTTAGCCCATAATCATGTTACACTTAAACAATATGATACAACTTTTCTCACCTTTTTAACATAATGAAAGTATTAACACCACATAGTATAAGTACCCATGTGGTCAATTCAAGGAAAAAACTTGATTTCATGATAAAACTTAAATGGGGATATAAGCTAATAGAAATATCAGATGCATAATATTGAAAGTTAGAGCAACATAAGATTAAAGGGACCTTAAGAGGAATGATGAGGATATGTACAAGTAATAAACCTTGTTTATTCCACAAAAACCAAACTTGCACTTAATAAACCCTTAGCTTCCTTAACTAAACCTAGCTTTTTTTTTCCGTTTTCTGTGATTATAACTTGGAACATGGTTAACCAATGCCCTTGCAAATGTCCTTAGTACATTAAGAATTGTGTTATATAGAAGTGTAAGGGTTGTAGAAAAATTTTGTATGGATTTGTTGGGAGGTGTTATTGAGCTGTGGCCTATATGGTGCATAAAGGAGAGTGTTTTTGTGAATTTTATATAAGTGTTAAGTGTATAGATTACTTGCAAGTTGCTTTGCAGATATCTAAGTAATAAACTACTGTATAATTGAGTCAAGGAGAATAAAGGGAGTCCTAGGTATGGCCATAGTCTTAGTCTATTGGGTTAGGCATGGTAGGGATGGTGCATGTCCCGAAATATGAGAATCATCCCATGAAAACATGGAATTGTGTTTCTCAAACTTGCAAATGTTCTTGTTCTTTCTCTTTGAATCCGGTTTTAGGGTACATAAGTATGATAATAAAGAGTAAATTTTGGGTAGTTGGGTATAAAACGTTGGTATTTTTGTTGAAGCGTAGAAAAGTTTTTGTGGTTCCGGTAGTGCCTAAACGCAATTTATCGCGAAACCTATACACTTTACAGTATCCGATAAAAAATATATGAACAAATTTATAATTATCCTTAAAATAATTATCTAACCCTTGCTTGATGTAAACATTTAATTTGTTTTGATGCCCGTTTTACTTGAACCTAATTTGGCGTACGCGATTTAACCTAACGTTTACAATTTCAAGCAAACATGTACAATACAAAAGGTACATTGCGGATTTGTTGACGTCGTCAAAGACTTGAAAACACAGGGTGTTATACTTTTACTTATCTCAAGCTCACTTTTATACAAAAGGTTTCATACTTAATAAGCTGCTAATGTTTCAAAAGCTCTTCATAAGCTCTTATTAGCACTTTGAGTCTCTAAGCTCAAATTAAACTCATAATAAGCATCTAATCTACCTAAACATCTAAAATTAGTTAAATACCTATGCTAATGGATCTGAAGCTTTTGGATGATAAGCTTAACCTGAAAGAGCTTATGGGACCTTTACTAGCTTATCCTTGTGATAAGCTAGAGCTGTAGATTAGCTTCTTGAGCATTTAAAAGCCTTTGTTTAGCTAAGGCATTTATAAGTTTCATTTTTCCTTTATGTCCTTAATTTCTTAGTTAAAACTGCATCTGCTTATGTTCAGCTTATTCCTTGCTTATTTGTGCTTATTATTGTGTTATTATGCTTATTGAGTACTTTTGATTATCTGTTTTTACATTTTATAGTATAGATCTTAGTTCTCTTTATATTGTCTTATAAATTTGTCAAAAAACCAAAAATAAGTAGCATAGTTATTAGCTTGTTGATTCTGTCTTATTTGCTTATTAAAATCTGTTATTCAGGTGTGTTATAAGCTTGTTGTTATCTGGTCTTGGTATGATAACCTTAACACTATATCTTAACTAAATAGGTACTTTAAAATTTTAAAAGGGGGTGGTTGGGATCAAAAGCCAGTACTAAACCACAAGTTAGTACTATTAGGTCTTCTTCTACTTTAGGTTCATTTTATACCTTTATATTTAAGTTTTAGATATAGATTTAAGGTTTGAGTTAGAGTTAATCTAGTTTTTATCAAGTTTATAGATAGTAGTTAGCATCTGTAGACTTAAGTTTAAATCCATAAGCTCTTTATGCCTGCTCTTTTTCTAGCTGTTTTATTTACTCAATTTGCTTTTGATTTAGTGTTTTTAGAGTATTGAAACAAAGTCCTTTTGCTTGCATCATTTGGTTTCTGATTTAGTGTCAACTGCATCAGCAGTTCTAAAAGACAAAAAGGCAATTTTCATGTTAAGCTTTCAGTTAGTAAAAGTAGCTTTTAGGATTTGATTTTTGGAGTTCAGTAGATATAAGGTTCATAGTTAATCTTTTCAATTTGCATTTTGAAAGTTAAGTTTCATTTGATTATCTATTTTTAACTTCTTAAAATACTTTTTGTCTTTTCATTTCAAAACCAACAGTAACTAGTGTTCTTAGTATAAGCGTTTTTCAACAAGTTTTTTAATCAGGCAATTGAATTTCAAACATAGTTTCCTAAAATATGTTTTAAGAGAGCTTTTTTAGTTAAGTCTAATCTAAGTGACTTAATAGTGCATAAGGATCCAGAGCTTATTGAAAATAAGCTCACACGAACCCTGTAGGACTGTGTGGGCCTCCAATCTGGTTTAAGTGCTTAATTTAGTTTTATAGCTTATTTCTTATAACTTTTGCTTAATTTTTTTTATCTTAATTAGATTATTAGGTTAGTTTAAACTAGTATTAAGCTTATTAAGTCAGTAGGGTTAGATTATTAGCTTTTTCATTGAAAACCAAAAAATAGTATTCTGTCTGCATGTTGTTTTCAAATAGCTTTCTCATTAAGCTCTTGTAGTTCAAATTAGTTTTAAAAAGCATTTCCAAATAGTTAGTAGTATAAGCTTTCATTAATGCAAGCCATTTTGTCTTAAGTCCTTATTTGCCAGTTTAAATTTAAGTTCAAAAGTTGCTAGTTGACTGTTTGGTTTGTAGTTTTATTTTAAGTGCTTAATTTGCTTATTTCCTTTCCTTTTGCTTGTTTTCTTGTTTAAACTAACTTATTAGTTTGCTTATAGATTTGCATCTGTCCTAAGCTTTTTTAGCTTATTGTTAGCTTTTTAAGTTGTTAATTTTAGATAAAAAAGCCAAAGTAAAAAAGAAATAGTTTTTAAGAGTTTTCTTTCTATAAGCCTGTTTTACAGCTTATTTAGTGATTTTCAAAAAAATTTCTTTATTAAAGTTGGTTTTGTTTTTCAGGTTTACTATAACTTTGTTTTTTATAAGTGTTTCAAAAAAATTTAATAAAAAAAGGGGTATATGGAAGATCGGGGTGAGCAAGGCTCGAACCCCCGACCTCAACATTCTCAACCTTTATAGCAACACACACCACACCCTCACTGACCAACCAGTGGCCCTGGGCTAGCTCATCCGTTATTACTTTGCACAATCTATCTTTTATATACATTTTTGGTCCTTTAGTTCAATAAGCTGTTTTAGCTTATTACACAGCTTATTCGATAAGTTGTGTTCCCGAGTTTATTTTTCCTACATTCCTCTTAGTTCAAGCTACTTTCTATAATTTTTTCAGAATTTTTATAATTAGCTTAGTATTTTTAAACATTTATTTTTATTAAAAACTTTAAAAATTCATAAAAAATAGAAAAATAATCAAAAAAATATAAATCTTTTTTAGAAAATTTTCTTTTATCATTTAGTTTCTAGGAAAATTAATTTTGTTTCCGTAGGGTTAAAATTGCAAAATTTCAATTTTTAAAGAACGGGATTCGTTTCCGTTCACGTTTTTCGTGTTTTTAAGCTCAATTCAACTCCGTTTTTGTTCTAGTTTTCTTTAAACTTAGTTTTTAGTCAATTAGAGTCTATTAAAAATGAAAAATTCATTTTAGGTTTAATTTTGGAAATTTAGGGTTTTTAATCACCATTCAGGGTTCCCGTTTTGCGTTTTCAGTTAAAATTTACCTTCCCATATTAATTTCTCATAGTTAGGTTTACTTGTCCTTTTAATTGCTCACTTTTAGGATTTTAGAAAACAAATCATCTTCGAACCAATTCAATTTCATAAATCGTTGGGGAAAAACGACCCGGTAATCACTTACCGGTAAATATACGTATTATTATATATAATTGTGAGAATTTTTCCTTACTTTCTTTGTCCTCAAGGCTAGTTTGGTAATTTCATATCTATTATATTATTTTACGTGTATAATATTACTTGCAACCAAACACCATTCAACAAAAATACCGTAATTAAGGCTAAGAGCGTGTCAAACACTAAGGTTACTTCAGATAAGTCAAATCCAGTCACTTCACAGTCCATTCCCACAATTGAGAAAAAACAACAACACAATGCGAATGTAATTGCAAGAGGAATGTATAAGATCAATTAGGAAGACACAAAAACACCGGATTCTAAGGCTAACACAAATGTTTCCAATTCCACAGGTGTAGGCAGTTCAAATAGTGTTAGAAGACCCAAGTCTAAGGACAATAAATCGAAGAATAATGTCTTGAAGAACACTAAGAGCTCATCTTCATATGTTTTGAAGACAACAAATAATGTTAGCATAGATTCTAATAAATGTGAAACAAAACCTTCGAATGTTTGTCAAACCAATACATGTATAACAAGTTCTAAGACTATAAATGCTGTAAATGATGGTTTGAATATGTTGTGTATTTCTTGTGGTATTGATGTATTTTTGCATTCTCATGAAAAATGTGTTGCACGTAATGCTTTGACTAGGAAATCTAGTGTCAAGAGAGCCTTATTCACTTCCCCCGTAGAAGCAAAATCTAAGAGTTTAGGAGCTACATCTGTAGTTGCAAAATCTAGATTCAGTGTTGCTAAAACCCCAACAGCAACAAATAAGGTCTCAAGTGTGTCGCCACTATCTCAAAAATCTAGTCAAAGTAGGATACTTAGCAGTTACATGAAAAATAAAATAGCAACAAGCAGAAAATGGCAAAAGTGGTTTGAATATCAACAAGGTTTTAATTGGACACCCAAAAGCAAAACTGCGAAATCACAATCTAATGTGCATAAGTGTAGAACCAGTGTTACATCTAAGACTAACACACCGGTTACCACTAACAAATGGGTAGCCAAACCGTCCACTCTTCCATCTGCATTTGTTTCATGTAATGCAGGTGATCCAGCTTGCACTTTGGGTTGTTAATAGCGGATGCTCAAAGCATATGACTGGAATCTTCAACTGCTAAGAAATTTCGTTGAGAAATTCATAGGAACAGTCCGCTTTGAGAATGATCATTTCGATGGAATCATAGGCTATGGAGATTATGTTCAAGGCAATCTCACTATTTGTCATGTCTACTATGTTGAAGGCCTTAGGCACAATCTGTTTTCGGTTGGACAATTATGTGACAGAGATTTAGAAGTAGCCTTTCTATCAAACACGAGTTATGTTCGGAATTTTGAAGGAGATGATTTACTTATAGGTTCTCGAGATTCAAATCTCTATACTATCTCTATTTCCGAGATGGCGAATTCTTCTCTAGTATGCTTAATGTCCAGAGCCACATCAACAAAATCTTGGTTATGGCATCGCCGGTTGTCTCATTTGAATTTTGACACCATTAACCAACTCACTTCCCACGATCTAGTTGATGGGCTTTCGAAATTTAAGTACCGCAAAAACCATTTATGTTTAGCCTAGAAAGCTTCACTTCCACCTAAGTTGGTTCAAAGGACAGAATCCAAACTCGAATTACTTCATATGGATTTGTGTGGGCCAATGAGAGTCGCAAGTATCAATGGCAAGAAATATATTCTCGTGATTGTTGATGACTATACTCGGTTTACATGAGTATATTTTCTTCACACCAAGGATGAGGCTCCAGATATGATTATTGATTTTGTTAATCAAGTTCAAAGGAATCTAAAGGCTTCCATTCTAACGATTCGAACTGATAATGAAACTGAATTCAAAAATAAAAAATTAAGGTCATTTTATGCAAAGTTAGGCATTGTTCATAAAACTTCAATTGCTCGAACACCTCAACAAAATGGTGTTGTTGAAAGACATAATCAAACACTCGCCAAGGCTGCTCGCACAATGCTTATCTTTTCTAAAGCACCAGAATTTCTATGGGCCAAAGCCATTGCTACTGCTTGCTTTACTCAGAATCGCTCTATTGTACACACTCGGCATAATAAAACTCCGTATGAGTTGATTCGCGGTAGAAAACCTAATGTTTAATACTTTCATGTGTTTGGATCTCTTTGCTATCCAACAAATGATCGTGATGATCTTGGGAAGATGAAACCGAAGGCTGACATTGGTATTTTTGTTGGTTATTCTGAGTCATCACATGGATTTTGTATCTATAACCACCGAACCAAAAAGATAATGGAAACGATCCATGTCAAGTTTGATGAACTCACGGCAATGGCTTCTGAATGCAACAATTTAGAACCCGGAATGAACTACACGAATTTTAATGATTTATCGGAAGATTCACAATCCATACCTTCTACAACAGACTTGGATAATCTGTTTGGTCCTATGTATGAAGAATACTATCTGACGAGCTCAAACGAAGTGTCTGATAATTCCGCTGCTAATACTCTTGATAATGACCACACTTCTTCATCATCGTCAATCGTCGTTGACCAGGATGATGCTCCTCCAATAGTATCCTCTTCGGAAGAACAAGTTGTCATTGAACCAAACTCTCCAGTCTTGAATGAAGTTACCGATGAATTTGTTCAAGAAGACGTTGCAGATTTTGATGGAAATACGTTTCATAATGCACCACAAACTCCTGAATTCGATGTTGCTGAATCTTCTTCAACTTATCAGGATCCATCAAATATGCATCAATTTCACCAACAACATCGCTCAATTGATAGATGGACTAAGAATCATCCACTTGAACAAGTGATTGGTGATCCCTCAAAGCCGGTTATGACAAGGAAAAGACTTCAAATTAATGCAGAAGTTTGTATGTATGCACTCACAGTCAGTACGATTGAACCAAAAAATATCAAGGAAGTTATGCTTGATCATAGTTGGATCGAATCTATGCAAGATGAGCTTAACCAGTTCAAACGCCTTGATGTTTGGGAACTTGTCGAATGTCCTGTTGGCAGAAACATAATCAAAGTCAAATGGATTTGGAAAAATAAAACTGATGCTGAAAACACAGTTATTCGGAACAAGTCTCGTTTAGTTGCCAAAGGATATGGTCAAGAAAAGGGATAGATTTCGAGGAATCGTTTGCACCAGTCGTAACACTTGAAGCTGTCAGAATCTTTGTGGCATATGCGGCTCACACGAACTTTCTAATTTTCCAGATGGAAGTGAAAACAACATTCCTGAATGGTCCACTAAAATAAGAGGTTTTTGTTCAACATCCTGATGGTTTTGTAGATCCAGACTTTCCAAATCACGTTTATCGTCTTAAGAAAGCTCTATATGGTCTCAAACAAGCCCCGAGAGCATGGTATGACAAGCTTTCCTCGTTTCTAATCGAACACCATTTCACAAAAGGTATTGTCGATCCAACACTGTTTACAAGAAGACACGGGGATGACATTTTGTTAGTTCAAATCTATGTCGATGACATAATTTTTGGGTCAACTAAACGAGTTTTTGCAAAAAGATTTGAAAAAGTCATGAAAGATAATTTTGAAATGTTAATGATTGGTGAAATGAAGTTATTTCTTAGACTCCAGGTTCATCAATCTCCCCAGGATATCTTTGTATGTCAATCGCAATATACTATGGATATTCTTAAGAAACACGGGATGGAAAAATGTGATACTGTTAGCACACCAATGGCTACTACTAAACTAGATGCAGATTTACAGGGTACCCCAGTAGATCAAACAAAATATCATAGTATGATTGGGGGACTAATGTATCTTCCTGCTAGTAGACCAGATATTGCCTTTGCGATTCAGGCACGCCCAACTGAAAAATGCCTCAAAGAGGTCAAAAGGATCTTTCGTTACCGTAGACAATCCATTAACATGGGTCTATGGTACTCGAAGGATTCTGGGTTTGAGCTAATTGCATATGCAAATGCAGATCATGCAGGGTGTAATGATGATTGCAAAAGCACGTCCGGAGGCATTCAATTTCTGGGAGATAAGTTATTCAGCTGGTCGTCGAAAAAGCAAGATTGTACAGCTATGTCATCTGCGGAAGCTGAGTATGTATCCTTGTCATCTTGTTGTGCTCAAGTTATCTGGATGCGAACGCAACTGATGGACTATGGATTTCATTACCACAAGATTCCGATCTATTGTGACTCAAAAAGTGCAATTGCCATATCTTGCAATCCCGTACAACATTCAAGAACAAAACACATTAACATCCGTTATCATTTTATCAAAGAGCATGTTGAGAATGGTAAAATTGAATTATACTTTGTCGGGACGGAATACCATCTTGCTGATTTATTCACAAAAGCCCTTCCGAAGGAAAGGTTTGAGTTTCTAGTTCACAAGATTGGTATGTGATGTATGAATCCAACTCAGTTGGAACGTCTCGCAAAGTTTTCTTCTTGAATGAAAAATCATACATCAAAAACATTTGTAAATACATTTAAAAAACAAAACAAAAAATTGAAAATTTAAAAAAAAAAATAATAATAATAATATTTTTAACTTAAGGATTTAAACACATATTTTCCACGTTTAAATCAGTCTTATGATACTAAATTTTTCAAAAATATGGTTCTTTAAATGCAAAATAATTGTATTATAAGACTGAGGGGGAGAAAATCATCAAAATGTTTTTTTCACTGCTAAAAGTGTGTTTTGCAAATCCAATTCAATTCAAAAACAAAAGATTTCTTCAAAAATCATCTTCTTGTGAATTTTTTCAAGTGTGCAAAATTGTAAAAATTAACAATCTCTTCAATAAGTTCTTTAATTAGATATTCTGTTGAGGGGGAGTTATAAAAATTTTCAGGATACATCATCATCAGAAAATGAAATTGTGTGCATAAAAGCAAAATTAACTTCATTTCGAACAATCTTTGTAAGAAAGGATATTTCAAAAGTGGATAACTGTTCGAGGGGGAGTTATGAAATTTTTCAGTAAAAATAGGAACTTAATTGGAGAAATTAAATTAAAAGGATTATTTTTGTAAAAGTGGTTTAACTTCAAGGGGGAGTTATGAATTTTTTTTGAAAAAAGGGATACGAAAGTAATTTTTGAAATTCAAAGGTGAAAAAAGAAAATTAATAACTTTCGTATGATTGAATGTGGCTTACGAAAGGAACTCAAGGGACTGAAAATGACAAAGTTGGAAAGTAGCTTTCGTAGGGTTTAAAAGGCTTACGAAAGAAACTTAAGGGACTAAAACTGTCAATATGCAAAAGTGACTTTCATAGGGTTTTAATAGCTTACGTAAGAAACTCGAGGGACTAAATTTTCTAAAATGTGAAAGTTATTTTCAGAGATATAAAAGGCACAGTTGCGTACGAAAACTTTATCACTTTCGTAAAATCAAAAAATTGGGTTTCGTAATCTCTCTAGGTCATTTGAGCTTTCGTATCAAAGAACATTCGATCCAAATCGATTTATTGGACTTTTGTGCTTGAAAACGTAAGAATCGAGTCCTTTTTGTAATCTTTTTGCCATTAATTGTTATATTTAATTGATTACATAGGTTTCAGTCAGATCTAGGGTTTTGTAAATTTGAAAGTTGCTTAGAAAATGAAATTAATTGAGGCAAAATGCTAATATGTGATTATTAATTTGATTGGAAGTGATTGATCACTAGAAATACCAATTTACGGACTGTAACCATTGGTTTCCTAACTAAGACAAGTTTCGTAACTTTGAAATTTGTAAAATAAGCTTAAAAGATGAAAGATGATAAATAAGATGTTGAAATAAGTTCTTAATTGTAAATGTTCAAAGCTGCAAAATTAACTATCACTCAACAAGAAAAGTACACATGTATCAAACCAAAGGTATTCGGATGTCCTTGAACATTATTATGGCCCAATGGGTTTTGTAAATAATGTTTTGGGCTTAATTATGGGTTTCGTAAGGATTAATGAATTGAAATTTTAGGTTTCGTTTAAAGGAAAAATGGAATAAATTTGTTTTATCCGAATCTCAAAAAAAGGGTTTTCAATGTTAAAAAGGCATCCTACGAAATTAAAATGATAAATTTTGTTTCCAAATCATATTTTATATCGATAAATAGACCAAATGGTGAAGATTGTGTCCGGTTACGACCATTTCCTGAATTTAACAAGATAAGGAGTGAGCTATCTGCTGACCATCTAGATATCGTATATAAGATCATGTTTTGTTTTACAAAATTTTTCAGTCAAAAGTGATCAATGCTTTCATATTATAAAAAGGAACATATGATGGAAATTAAAAAAATAAGCTTCAACTGTCTATGATCATAATGTTTCTCATGTATCACCAAAAGAAAAAGTTCAAGTTTTTGAAAAAGATTGTTTCTAAATCATTCAAAAATGATTTATGACTATCTTTTGAACATAATTGGATAAATGGTCTAAGTCATGTCCGGTTTTGACCGTTTTCTGCAATGAACAGAATGAGGAGTGAGTGGCTTAGTGACCATCCCTTTTATGTTTCAATAGATTGATTATGTAATCAATGTTTTTAAGGAATTTTTGAAAAACTTGCTTTGGAAAAGTTATCTCAAATTCTAAATCAAAAAGTTGTATTTTTGTGTCAGCAAGTGGTACTCTTTCACAAAAGGTTTTAAAGAATACAAAGTTATACTCTTGGATTTCTTAAAAAGTCAAAAGTTGTTAAACAAATCAGAGTATCTCTTTATTATTCTTGAAAGAGTATCATTTCAACAAAAAACTTTTTGGTGAGTAAAAACAAACAGAAAGAGAGATAAAATCCATATGTGAAAAAGCAAATCAAAGTATGCTAAAAAAAGAAACGCCAGAGCATACAAAATGAGTTTAAAAGAATGAAGCGTATGGCATGTGCCCGAAAAAGTATGAATAGGCACATGAGAAAGAAAATGATCAGAATATGCTCGAAAAGAAATGTCAGAGCATAAAAAACAGACAGAGTGGAAAGAGACAAAACATGTCAAATATGTGCAAATTTCAAACTATATCTCATCTCACTAATCATTTCATGTCATCATACAGTATTCCACATGGCTCAACACGTGCTTCCAGCAGCTCAACTTGTTCCACAATACAAACTAATCGGGAGATGCAACAATTATGCGGTGTTGCAGAGTATTCCTTGCTCTCTTGAATGCAAGATAGTTAGGCTGATACTACTTGATCATTGTCTTAGTCATGCATTAACTGCAACTGCTGATGTCCCTGCTGTGTACCTACAACAATTCTGGAGGATGGTGAGCAAGGTACCAGACACTGAGGACACAATCAAGTTCATGTTGGATACTTAACAATTCACATACACAGTGGATATGTTCAAAGATACTCTTCATTTACCAGTGGAAACTCCTGAGAATCCATTTGTCGCACCAGCCAACATCCACACTATTGAAGCATTCATGAACAGAGTTGGTTATCAAGGTGTTGTTGACAAAGTTAGTGCTTTCTATACCAAGAATCTGGCGTAACCGTGGCAAACTATGTTTAAGGTGTTCAATCGGTGCCTAACTACAAGAACATCTGGCCATGATCAAACCAAGATCAACATTCTTTAATTGTTTCATGTTGTGGTTAACCAAACCAATGTTGATTATGCTGCTCTTCTTTGGTGGGATTTTATGAACAATGTGTGCTGATCTGATGAAGAAATTCCCTAACATTCCCAAAAGGCTTGGAGAGGACTATCATTCTATCAAAGATGATGTTTTATTGGTTAGTGTATATACAATGGGGAATGTCTTAGTTCGAGGGATGCTGATTCCGGATGCTCTCTTAACTACGGAGATTAGAGAGACGGATGATTTTAAGGAGTATGATACGGTGTTTATGAAGGTAGCTGTTCTAATGAATCAACCGCAACCGGTTATTTCTACCCAAGGAACGAATAGGAATACACCTAGAGCCCCTAGGACACCTACCGTTTTTGCTTGTCCTCAGGAGACGAAGAAGAGGAAGTAGACTGCTGGAGAATCTAGTTTAAGGATAATTACTATTAAAAGGAAGAAACAAAGTACACCATCTATTCTAACGCCTGGAGATGATCAAGAAAGAGATGCAATAGCTAAAGCAACTCTTCTAAGTTTAACTCTTCATAAGACCGCTTTGCTTGCTGAGGCTCAAGAAAATATTGCTAAACTTCAAGAAAAACTAGATGAGGAGATTGATAAACTGGTTGATGTTGATGACGATGACGAATCTTCTGCAAGTGCATTTGCTGATTCTGTGCTTAATGATGATGGTGATGATACTGGATCTAAGTTAGAGCCCGAGAGTCATAAGGAATATCCAGAACATGTGTCTGATGATGATGAGATGAAGAAGAAAGATGAAGAGGTTGAGAAAGAAATAGAAGTCGTAGAGATTGTGAAGGAAACAAATGTTGATGATACAAGTGCTAAGAAGAATGAAGACGTTTTGACGGAGAAAGAAGTTGTTGATATGTCGGGTAGTCAGGAGATTAGGAAAGAGCAGACGCAAACACCAATTCTCTCACCAATTAGATCTCCTAGGAATAATTTATCTTCAGATAATACAATTTCAGAAGAATTAGCTGATACTGTCACACCAACAACTGCTACCTCCTCCAAGACACCTTCAACAACAACACGTCAAAAGAAATCTTTCACTGCTAAAACAAGACGTTTACCAGGAAGTATTGCTAGCATATGCAGACGAAGAGGATTAATTCAATATCATATCAAGACCAAATTTATTACTCGAGAGTTCTTTGTGGAAAAGATTAAAGAAGTTATACAACACTGTGAAAAGATTGTTCCTGAGCTGACAGTTACAAAGATGAATGAAATGCTGAAAAAGGAGATGCTTCGCTTGGTAAAGCTTGTAGTTAACAAGGACCGAGAAGTCTCTCCTGTTGATATATCTGGTATGGTATCTAAAGAATTTGCTGCTCATGGACCAAAGTTGATTGAAGAACTATTTTTAAAGCACATGCAGAATACAACTCTCAATCTTTATCCAAAAACAAAGTTTTCAACTGCTACCACATCATCTGCTGATCTTCAACAACAACTGTATCTGAGTATGAAGACAAAACCTCAAGATCAAGCAACTGATCCAGAAATATGGGAAATTTTAAAAGCCAAGTTTAAAAAGCCATAATTTTCGTATATCATGATGACCAACATTACGATGCTGATCCTCCTAAAGGGGGAGAAACATGGTGAAAAAGATATTTTGGAAAAAGAAGAATCTTTTGTGAATGGAAGACCAATTCTACCGATGATGAAGCGTCTTTAATAATCAACCCTTAGGAGGAGATTGTTAGAAACGATAAAAAGTGTTAATTATTATTATGAATTGGTCTTAGTTTAGTTTATAGCTTTATTAGTAGTTTTGATGTAATAAAGTCTATCTTGGTAAAGTTGACCAAGGTTTGACTAAGTGTAGGGAAAATATAATAGTTTTGTAATAAGTATATATACTCATCTTGGAGGAGTATATATACATGTCTTGTCTTTTTAACACTCATTTCTCCCTCCTATTTCTATTTTCCCCTTTTGAAATGAAAATTTAAAAAATGATGAAAATACTCTCTAGCTCCTCTCCTTTATTCTACCAAGCTTTCGTATGGTATCTACTTAGCAAACATATCATCTAACAATAATACTGTTGACTAGACATGCTTGATTGAAAGCATTGTTGCACTATTCATTAAAGAATAAGAATACTTTATAGTTTGGGAAGCTGTTAAGAAGACTGTCTCATATAGGTGATTTTGCTTGCTTCAAACAACCTATGTAATTTGTTACGGCGATGCTAGTATTATTATATTAGCACTTGAACACACATATACAAAATGACAATCATCGTATTATTCAAAACCTTCACTGCTTGTGAGTTTTGAAACAAGTATTCTCAAAGGTCAATCAGATGACAACTAAGTTGGTACTTTTTACAAAGTTAATATCTTGTACCAAACATGTTTATCATGCTGGGAACATTGAACTTCGACCTGCTAGTAGTCTCATGTATATTCGTATTTAGTGTTTGGATAATGGAACATTAAGTAGTTGTATTAAACAATGAATTGTTATACATGGTATGATCATCTTCATTTATATAACTGTGTTCTGTATTAGCATGTTTAAATCCATGAATAATTTATTTATTCTAAATCGTCCATTGTCAGTTGATGATACGAGAGTATCATTAAAATAAGGCAAATGTGAGTGTTTTGGTCATATTCATATGGTATGAATATTAATGGATGATACCGCCAAACTCATATGTTGTTCATTGGATAAACATTAGACTGACCCAACCTACGAGTTTTCACTACATGGATCAGCGTCAATAGTGAATCTTATAAGTGGCTATGTCTCTCATCCTCAGACTTGAGATGCAAGTAGGTTTTATGTGTGTGGAATGTCAATCTTAGATATGGTTCAACGCCGACCTATTGAAGGCTGCTATAAAGGCCATTTTTAGTAGGGACATGTGAAACACATAACGGACACGTGCAGTCAAAATAGGATTTGTTCCTCCACATGTTATGGAGGAAAGATCTACTGGGCCCTTGATGATTTGACAGATGTATGTGTGGCCGCAAACCTAAAATGGTAATTAAGGATGATAATGATTAATTTGGTAATCTAGTTCAATGTCTATATCGAGAAACAAAATCGTTTAGCATTAGAATGACTCATGATCCGTGTCTAATGTTTAACATAGTATCTGTAACAAAAGGATGATTGATATCTAAACCATTTAAAATAATATGTTTAAGAAACTATCCTCATATGTTTCTGTGGGCTTTGGCGTGTGTAGACGCGTAACCTTTGCTTGTAAAATTACTTCGACTATAAGACGTCGTGCAAGGTGGACTGTTAGGAGTTTGATGTGTCATAATAAACTAATTATATGGTAGACACTGTGTAGCCTATGGGGTCACAACATATATACTGAGGTACTTTTTATATATAATGTTTTATTGTATTTTCGTATTATAAATAACCCAGTAACTCGGGATCAGTTTGGGATTTATTAACTAAGTAAAGTACCTAATTATTGACATGGAAATCAAATGGGGGCCCATTTAAGCCATATAGGGGCCGGCTATAGAGGAGGAAAATGAGGATAAGATCAAGTTGTTCTTGGTTAATACAATACATGATATTCTCCTCATTATTTGATTACCAATTTTTTTTTAAAAAAAAACAATTCTTCGCCTTAGTTTCTCTCTACTTTATGCAAGCGCTTAAAAACTTTATTCCAATAGAGGCTTTATAGTTTTCTTGTTCATAAACTCTTTAAATCTTGTTTCATTCAAGGTGTTTTACAAGGCTACAGGGTTAAGACTAGCATCTATTTGGTATACAAGGAAGTGTAGTGTGGATACATCATAGAGGTGATCTCCATTGATCACTTGGTTTCATTGGAAGTGTCGTGTTAAGGTAAAGGTCACCATTTGATTCTATCGATCACGCTACAAAGGTATTACTTTTCTTGTTTTAACTTTGATTGATCATATGACTCTATGGATCCGTTGATATGTGCTTGTTCCACTGCATTTTATATTTGTTTATATGATATTCATTTTATTCAGCACCTATAAAACGGACTTTGGCAAACCACTTGGATATATGTTGCATTTTACTCCAAATAAATTAAGGTTGGGTCCATTATTAAAAAACGAATAAAAAATGATATTTCCACATTAATATTTACATGTTATTCTAAGTTGTCATAGAGGGAGCACGTAAACAACCAGTCACGCAAACACGAGTAACCTGGATGAACAAATTGAATCTTTAGTAGTTTAGGCGAACTTTCGAGTAACTTTAGTAACTTCTTTGTATAATTACCCTTCTATTCTTATTTTTTAAACACAAGGACTTATATAAGAAGTTTCTTACGATCACTATACAGTTTATAATAACTTAGTAAATATATAACTATATATAGTGTTGGAGTATGCTCGTGTCATAATAAATAATTATACGGCTAGATACATGTGAGCATATGGGGTCACACACATATACACAGACGTACCATTTAATATATCGTATCTATTGTATTTACGGTATATATAACCTATATAACTCGAGATCAATAACGGGCTTCTAATTAACTAAGCTAATACTTATTAATTAGACTAAGCTAACAAATGGGAAGCCCATTGTAGGGCCCATAAGTGGCCGGCCTAAATGAAGGTCAAAGAGGAGGGGATAAGTTCCAATTTTTAGTTATATCTTGATATAAAAAAATAACAACTTAACAAAACTTGCTCCCTCTCCCTCTCCTCTAAAAGTGACGACACATAAAAAAATAAAAGTGAGGGTTTTTAGTTTTTGATCATCTATTTTAGATCTAGTGTAGTTCTAAGCATAAAGGTGGTATACATTGATGTGAAGTGTGTTTCTACATAGAGGTGATCTCCTTTGATCACTTGGGTTTCTATATATTAGATCGGGTTATGTAGAATGTCTCAATACGATCCTACTGAATCACGCTACAAAGGTATACCGTTATTTTGTTTTCATTCGATTAATCATATGGCTATATGGATCCGTTGATAGGTGGTTGATTTGTTGCGTTTATTTATTATTTACATGTTATTTATTTATAAAATCACCTATAGTGGTATCACGAGCCATCATATGATTATCGTGTATACGTAAATGTGGCTAAAACGCGTGTTTTTGATGGTTTTGAGAAGCTATTTTAAAACAGCCCCTAGGGCTCAGTTTTTATAAAACTTTTGACCCTATGAGGGTATTATAACCTGTAGAAACTAGAAGGGGGGGTTGAATAGTTTACCACTTTTTAAATTAATGTGACGTTTGTATATAAAAAGTTAGATTCGATTTGATGTGATCTCAATGTATGCACAATATGAACAATCTAGTTAAGTAAATAAATGACAATGAGTAATGATGTAAACTTGTAAGACAAGAGATAAGAGTTAGAAAGATCAAACCACAACACACGGACTTATAGTGGTTCGGTAATGAAGCTCCTCTTCGCCCTACTCCACTCCTCGAGTACCCAACTCAAGAGTTCTCTTCACTATGTCAACAAACTCCCTTTAGGCAGAGAAAACCATACACAAGTAACTTATACCAATTTCCGACACTAAGCCAAATGTCGAGTCTTAATCTTAGCTAGAACCAATCTACCACACACTTGTATTTTGAGGCTTAAAATACTAACCACACTAACAAGATATCCCTTCACCTAAACACTAACACGATCAACCCGATCTAACTATTACACACAATCACAAGAGATATAGATGAATTACAAGATACACCACAATCGTAACTACATTACATAAACACTAAGCTATAATACTTCATAGCTTGATGATAAGAAGTATTCTTATCTTGCACTTGAAGATCTAAGCTTGAATCACTTGGAAACACAAGCTTAAGATTAAATGATCAAAGGATTGTAGGAGATGTATAAACTAATTTTGAACAGAAAGAAAATGAGTGCAAAAGGTAAAAAATCAGTGGGGAACAATCCACTATTTATAGGCAGAGCTGGGAGCCTTTTTACATGGCCGCCCCCCTTAGCTCCTATGCCGAGCCCCTTATCACTAATGGGGCCGCCCTTACCTATAAGGGGCCGCCTATAGTAGGACGCTCCCATTTTTGTCTTTTCTAGGGGAGGTGTTTCCTGGATCAGTTTTATTCAATTTTAGGGGGGAAAGTTGAATTCAAAATATTTATTTTGAATAAAATATTTCTTGTAAATACCAAAAATGTTTTCTATAAGTTTTAAAAATGTTTGTTACATTTTATAAAAATGCAAGGTTTTGAAAAAATAAATTCCTTTGATCACAAATAAATTAAGCGTTTATTTATTCATACATTTAAGTGATTAATTTTTGAAATGAAAATTTACGACTAATTACTTGTTTACTTTTAATTTTACATAAAGCGTTGTTACATTTTGTGATTATCAAAACGTAGAGAAGTCAAAAAATATCAATAACGTTTTTTAGGCATTATTTCTATCAACAATCTCCCTCTTTTTGATAATTATAAAATCTAAACTCATTAAATGTAAAATTATTTTTAAACAAGTATTTAGTGAGTTTTACTTTATTTCTCCCCCTTTTTGTAGAATCAAAAAGGCTATGTCGATGATAAAATAGAAATCCGACGGAACTAGCACTTCCCCTTGATGTGTGCTCCCCCTCGTTTGAGGACACCAAGGAATCGAGCTATGATGACTTTGCTACAAAACCAAGTTAGAAGAACAAGTACAATATATTTGTCTAACTTAAAGCAATGTCATGAAAAATATTTAAACATATATTTGTGTTAATCAATCATCACAAATACATACCAACTAAACTCAACTATGTATATATAGGAGTCAACCATCCAACACAAAATAATTAACTTCATAAAATCTAGCAAATGCATATTTAAAGGCATTGAATACAAGTCCATTCATTAACCATAGAAAAGTGTGTGTAAAAACGCAATCATACAACATGCATACATTAAGGCTTAATATTATGCTTGAAGCATAATAATACATCATACATAAATAAAAACTACAAAAGTCTTAATTTTCCTAGAGTGCCATAGGACTTGCTTGCAAAAGGTTAGTTGAAAATTATTTAGAACATGAGTGACTAAACATAGAGTATGTTTAGTTTGGAGGAATTGATGATGGTGGTGAGTTTGGAGGTGGAGGTTGTGAAAGCATGTGTTCTATGTAGGAAAACATGTAGTAAAGTTCTTCGCTTAAGCCAAGGATGAGTCTACGGTTATGGATACAACATAAGCATGTTGCTCCATGTGCTTCAAGTAGGTTCCATGAAATAGGATGACCAAAGAGAGGTGGTGAGGGAATTGAAGGTGACAGAGTATTAAATTAAATGTCAAGTATAGTTATTGGTGAAAGAGTAAGGGTAATGTCCATGGGTTCACTTTCTTGTGTTGGAGGTGGTGGAGGTACTCTTGGAGGATTTGAAATTGGTGAGTTCAAATAGCCATTGGTTGAAGGGGATGTAGAAGAAGTTGGTGATTTGAGTTTGGAAGCAATGGAGGATGAAGAAGTGGCCATGGTGGATGGAGTTTTTGAGGGTGCATTTGGGGCACTTGGTGATAAGATTTGGTGTTTAGGTGATGGGGTTTTGTATCATCTTGAGTTAGGTCAATAAATAATTGTCTTGGTGGAATGATGTTAATCTTTGGTCTTTTGGAAGGTTTGGAAGTGAAAGCTTTAGTGGATGCCATGGAAGTAATGGTGGTTGATGATAAATGAAGAAGATGATGAATTGGTAGTGAAAAATAAGAGGCAATATGGTTTAGAAGTAGTATGAGTTTGAGTTAGTCTAAGCATTTCCAAATGATGGTCGTGTTTTCTGGGTAAGAATAGCCGAGCCTAAGTAAAAGAGAGTCAAAAAGTAGAAAGAAACAGTAAAACCCGTGAGCAGATAGGCCGGCCCCCTTATCTATGTGGTTGGCCCCCTTATTAATAAGGAAACCACCCTTATGAGCTAAAGGGGCCGCCTATCTGACGTTTTCCAGGCTACTAAATTTTGAGTTTTGCTAAAATTCTGTGAGAAAAGTTGTGTTTGATGAACAATTTACAGCAAGTCCTATGTAATGTATGCATGTATCAAATAATAATAATAATAGTTTAATGGCATATTAAGCAAGAATAAGCAAAAGGATTAATAATACTAATATATCCAAATAAGTTAAAGTTACCCCGAGTAAATCGGACCATCATCACATGCAAGCAAATAAATGTTCTAACATAACGAGTACTAAGAACACATAAAAAGTCTAAGCAATTTTAACTAAACAAACTTATTTAAACAACTTCTTCTTGACTTATTTCTTCTTCTTTCCAAATACTCCTCTAAGTGATTTTTTAAATGACTTGAATTAACCTCTCATTTCCTCATGCATTTGTTGCGTTTGATTGAGCAAAGTAGTTTGTCGTTCAAAGAGAAGATCCTCGCTTTGTTGCGAGGATGTGGGAATGTTGTATGTTTGGTGAGTTAGTGAGAGTTGAGGTAAGAAGTAGGGGATAAAGTACTAGCACGGGAAGTCGCTTCATCTTCTCCATCATTTTAATGATGAGATGAGGATCCAAAATGATGAGCAGATGATGAAGGAGCGAGTAAGAGAGGTATCACCAACTATTGCTCGAGGCATGCTTATCACCTAAATAAGATAACAACAACAAAAATATTACAAATATATATATATTTATAGCAAGAGATGAAATTTAAATAAAATAACAAATGTGGAACAAAGATTACTTTGACTCTAAAGTAAAAACCTAAGAAGTAATCCAAACGCTCCTATATTTAATTTGATTCAACTAACGTGTCGAAAAGTATATATTTTGACAACTAGTATGAATTCATCGTATGATTCTATACGCAACAAAAGTAGAGTAATGATTATTTTGAATTTAGACTAAAATCCTAAGAAATAATCCAAACGCTCCTTTATTTAGGAAAATTTAGTGTCGAAAAAATATATGTTGAATTATGTGCCTTGACGATTAGTATGAGTTCATCATACGGTAGTATACGTAATAAAAAGTGGACTTAAGATTATTCCGACTTAAGACTATAATCCTATGAGATAATCCAAACGCTCCTTTATTTAGTAGAACTTGACCAAAGGTGTCAAAAATATATATTGACTTATATATGTTTCGGCAATAGGTAAGAGATTACTTTTCTAATTTGTAAAGCGTTTTTGGCATATATCAACAATGTATGAAAGCATGTTTTGAAATTTCTGAGTTAAAAAAAATTCGACATCATATATATATTTATGTAAGATTTTGACAAAAAACAAATTATGAATCAACCTATTGCAAAATTCGAATTCCTACTACTACGGGAATCATGATAGTTACGAATTGCTTAATCCTAATAAAAATAAGAAAATTTTAAAAATTCCCAATTTTGATTATGAACAAAAATGGATGAAATCAAAAGAGAAAAGAATTAAAAAACTTACAATAGATGTTGTTAATCAAGTTGTTGGTGTTTGCCCCTTGCAAAATTAGGTTGATTATGAGTTTAGAGATTGAATTTTGGTGGTTTGGTGTGTGTGTTTCGTCACAACAGTAGCAGAAAATAGGGAAGAACAGAAATGGGGTGTTTGGCTAGGAATTTTGAATGTAAAGAGTGTTTGGCAAGAATTTAAATGGCCGGCCCCCTTATTGATAAGGGGCCGCCCTTTATAACGTGGCCGACCCCCTTAGTGATAAGGAGGCCACCCATCTGACGACCAAATTTCTTGGTTTTTCAATTTTGGAAATTTTAATTCGTATATAATTTTTGACATACGATGAAAAATACTAATAATATTGTCTAAAGAGTTGGTGATATTTAATATATTAGTAAAATGATTTAGTTCTCGAGAAATATCTTTGAAAACATATAAGAGGTTTTATTCGACACATTAACTCCTTGTTAATTAAATAGTATTTCAGATGAAATAATTAAGTTGTCGAAACGAGAGAGGATTTAGGGATGGTTGTCGGAATCAACATATTGTCAATTAAAAATATTTTGATTATTTCGGATGAGATAATCAAGTAGTCGAGATTTGATGTAGACTAAAATAATGAGACAAAACAAATCGATCCTGTTGGCCTTAATTTTATATAAGTCGAACAAGAATGTTATCGGTCTTATTAGTCATAATTAGTGTTGTTATGTAATAGGCTAGTCGGGATTAACAGGCTTGGACTTTAAGCTAATATTGTCCATGTTTTGGGCTCAAAGCCCAAGATAAGCCAAGCCCGACCCAAGTTAGAAAGCTCATACGCCATTATGAAGTCTTAGGGTATAAATAGGACCTTATCCACACATGGAGAGGGTGTTGGTTACATTTTATTCACTTGTATGTGTGTGTAATCATCCACTCCCCTCTTTCTCTCTAATCTAATCTTCCATCTTTTGTTTCTCTCTCTAGTTTCTCTCTATACTTTTCTTTCTTTCTTTTCCTCTTATTTTCGTGCTTATCATGGCTTATTGGTAAGCTTATTGTTGTGTTTGGATCTTATAAGTTATTGGGATAACAAGTGGTATCAGAGCCTCGGGTGGGTTTAGTGTTTTTGTTGTGCGTTTTCTTTGTTTCTACTCGTCATTTCTTTTTTTTTCTTTGGATCGAAGCTTTCTTGAACATTAAAAGACCATATACTTTGGTATAAGGATCTAGTATCTTAGTTATACAAGGTGTATAAGCAAAGATCCAATAAAACATCACTTTTATACATTTTTTGTGTTTTCTTTTGTTCGAAGGTTTTAAAAAGTACGAATCTTCATTTCAAACTTTTAGTCTTAAAAACCATAAACTTTTCATTTTTAAGGTTCTTTTAGGCTTAAAACTACTAGTTGTACAAGAAAATCTGAGAAAAAATGTCAAAAAATGCATCTTTTTCGATTTTGAAAAACTTGATTTTTTACTCTAGGCGATTTATCCGTTCGGTTTATACTAGGCGATTTATACGGGTGAAGAGGGTTAGGCGATTTATACGGTTGAAGAGGGTTAAGCGATTTATACGCATTTTAACCCTGGGCGATTTATACGCATCAGATTAAGCCTAAGCGATTTATACGCATTAGATTAAGCCTAAGCGATTTGTACACATCAGATTAAGCCTAAGTGATTTATACGCATCAGATTAAGCCTAAGCGATTTATACGCATCAGATTAAGCCTAAGCGATTTATACGCATCAGATTAAGCCTAAGCGATTTATACGCATCGCATTAAGCCTAAACGGTTTATACGCATCACATTAAGCCTAAGTGATTTATACGCATCAGATTAAGCCTAAGTGATTTATACGCATCAGATAAGCCTAAGTGATTTATACGCATCAATTTTGCTTAAGAGATTTATACACATCAAGCTTAGGAGATTTATACCACACAAGACAAGTACTTCAATTAAAACAACGATCTCACCAACAAAAATTCTTGTTTCACGGTTTCTTCTTGATTTTGTAAAATCCCGTAAAAGATTATTCTTTTCTTGGTTTAATCAAGACTTGTAAAATCTCGTGAACTAGATTTCCAACAACAACCCACAACAACAATCACTTTACCTACTTAAGATCCGATATCCATTCACAACTACATTAAAATGTCAAATACCAATAACACCATGCCAACTCAAACATCAAGTGTTCTTCACAATGACACAGTTTCTTCGTGTTCAACTTCTAAAGTTTAAGAGAAGACACAACTTTCAAGAAGTAGATGCATGAATAGTCTTAAAGAAGTCAAGTCACAATTCAAGTTTCTCTTAGAAACTTTACAAGATTTTGGTACCATGCCTATCTTCAAGAGAACATTCTCTCAAGACTTGGATTTACTAGAACAACATCTTACCAAAGAAATAATTTCTCAGACTGATTGCAAGACTATTTTGACAAAACTCAGAACAACGTTTGAAAATGCTTTCAATTCAGAATTCAAAGAGCGTATGCAGAAATATACAAGATTTAATGCTCAATCCTTCCAAGATGCAATGATCTGTAACATGGATTCCATTGGGAAATATATACTTGAGATAATTCTTCATCAACAACGAACTCCGCAATTATTGAAACAAAAGAACTTGATGCAGATACAAGAAGATCATTCCAATACAGTTTAAGCATTGAATGTTGATTCATTGAAAGTTGATTTAGTTGCCATACAAAACACTTGTTCTGAGAAAGAAGACAGTAATTCAGAGACTGCATCCAGCAAATCATTAAAGGAAAGCAACTTGGATTCCGTAACAAAAGATGTACATGCAATCAAATACAAGATGTCAAAAGAAAAAGAAAGATGCATGTAATATTTTTGATCTCTTCATTTACACCTTCAAGTTCTTTCTAAAAAAGATTTAGAAGGCACTCGCATCGAACATGGATTCAAATGGGCATTCATGTCACTCTTTGGTCAAGATGATGATACTTTCATGAGTACGATGTTCCTTAACGTAGATCAACTACAAAAGCAACTTGACAAAGATGATTTTCAAGAAGATGGATCCATGGCAGCCTTTTAGGTGATCAACAGACAGTTTTAGATGTTCATCGATTCGAAGTTTACTTTGGATTATGACAGTCAAATGTCAGACAAATACTTTGCTGAATACACTGAAATCGAAGTTAAACAGTTCATAGAAACCTTACTTTAACACATGAGTAATGTTAAGAAGTCCGTTGTTGAAAGAACACGTAATCAAAGACAGTATGATAGAAGGGTGAATAAAAGACAGATGCAGACCCAAGAGAGTAAGGTTGATATGGGTAAAGCATTGGATGCTGATTTGGTTGTTACAGAGAGCAGTGGGACAGAATTAGAAGTGCAAGATGAAAGCAACAGGTCAGGGAATGATATAGATACTGATAATGCAGATATAAGACCCATATGTGATGAAGAGCCAATGGCTGAGGTACAATTGACTGCTGAATATAATATCTTTGCTATAGGACAACAGCATACTGAGCAACCTGAAATCATTAATGAAGGTAGGGTTGACCAGTATACTAAACAATGTCAAGTTAAAAGTCATATGCTTGATTTATCACCTGACAACCAGACAACCTAGACAACTGAATACTCAAAACAATCACTCGAGTCTGAAAATATTTTACTCAAAATGACTGTTGCCCAATTTCAAAAAGATTTTTCAAGAATGGAAGCACATTTTATTGCTCTTGAACTTAGATATCAAAATCAAGCTTTAAAATCAGGGCAACATGGTCAAATTTTGAATGAAACAAGTAATAAAGCCAAGATTAAAAAGGAAATTGATGTACTTGAAACAATGAACATCAAATTAGAACATAGTGTGGCTAAATTACGTAAGGAAAATGAGACTTTGAAAAAGCATTACAAACATTTATATGATTCTATTAAAATTACGAGATCTAAGACTATAGAACAGACAACTTCTTTGTTTGCTAATAATGCTGATTTAAAAGCTCAGATTCAGGAATAGGTTTTTGCAATTGCTGCTTTAAAAAATGACTTATGGAAGTTAAAAGGAAATAGTGTAGATACTAAGTTTGCTAAAACATCAGTCTTGGGGAAACCAATTTTACAATCACTAAGAAACCAATCAGTTGTTAGACAACCGAATGCGTTTAAATATGAAAGGCCTCAAATGTCAAAACCACGGTTTGCCTCCCAAGTTGATGTGAATAACAATTTGTCAAGACCAGTAACTCAACACTATTTGCCTAAGAGAAGAGAATCCGCTTTTGCAAAACCTGATCATATGATTGCATCTAGCTCATCTAGGAATCGTTCTAAGAACATGCCAATATTTAGTTCAAATGACATGGTTCATAATCACTATCTAGATGAAGCTAGAAAAAGACACAAGAAAGAGACATGAACTCAAAAACTAGTGTGATGCCTTCTGCTAGATTTCAAAGCACTGTTAATGATAGCAAACCAAAACCTAGGAGCAACAATCAAATACCTAGGAGTTTGCCTGTATCTAAGAGTAGTTGCGTAACAATGACGGATGTGCCCAAAGCAGATCACTCTAAGAGTTCTAGTTCTTTCTCAGATTCCAAACACTTTGTTTGTTCTACATGTCATAAGTATGTCTTTAATGCAAATCATGATGCTTGTATAACAAAACTCCTGAAGGAAGTGAACTCACGTGCTAAGATTCAATCCTATAAGACCAGAAACAGTAACAAACCCGTAGATCAAAAGAGTCATACTTAGAAACCCCCCCCCCCCCCCCCCCCCACCCCCCCCCCCCCCCCACCCCCCCCCCCCCCCCCCTTGGTAGGCAGATCTTTACAAGACATATGTTTTCTCCTAATAAGACTTCCGCTGTGTATGAGAAAACATCTCCTATATCTGATCTTAGGTGGAAACCCACGGGTAGAATTTTCAAATCTGTTGGTCTTAGGTGGATTCCTACAAGAAAGTTATTCGACTCTTACATAAGGAAGGTTGACAGTGAACCCCCACATGGTACAAATGTAGATATCCCTAATATTCATGAATGCAAACAAACTCTGGATGTAAGTGCAGGTACATCAATCAATGTTCAGAAGGAACAAAGTCTTGATTTAAGTGCAGGTACCTTATGTAATGTCAACAAGGAAAATCTCAGAGTATGACTGCTAAAAAAGCTGATATCTCAGAAACCATTGTCAAAGTGGATTCACAGATGATGATACAAAAAAATGACATTTGATTACAACAGATCAAGCCTCGAACCTTAATATCAAATTAAATATGCATAAACAATACGATCAAGCCTCGAACCTCAATGTCAAATGACGTTTGATTACAATAGATCAAGCCTCGAACCTCAATGTCAAACGACGTTTGAACAAAACGGTTCAAGCCTCGCACCACAATGTCAACAGAAGTTCATCAAGCAGACAGTAACAACGTCAAATGAGCTGGATTTGCTATTCGGTCCTTTGTTCGACGAATATTTCAATGGAGAAAATCAAGTTGTTTTAAAGTCTTCCGCTGTCACTACTACGGATGCATCAAATAAACGTCAACAACAACCTGGTTCAACTTCATCCACTTCAACTCTAGCTATAAAATGTCACTGCTATGTAAGTCGATTTGTAAATATTTTTATTCTTTCTTTATTTTTGATTTATAAAAAAAATTTAAAAAGAAAATACAAAAATATACAACCAACGAAAAAGAAAATAGAAAAATATAAATCTAGAAAAACAAAATATTTAAATCAAATTTTGTTTTTCAAAAATACCAAAAAGGAATCTTCTCGGACATGTCTCTTGGAATCGATAAACATTTACGTATCTAGAAATGTTGATTTACTTCCGACCGGGCATGTAATGAAGTTCGAGCAAGAGTATTCAAAATTGCTTTCAAATACATGTCATCTTCTAATTTTTTTTCTCTATGACTTATGTACATTTCAGTGCATTACTCGTCCCGAATGTATTAGGGACAGTGTCACGCTTCTTGCGCTTACTCTAAAAATAGAAGAGTAAGTCTTCTATCATGTTGTTTTTTAAATCGTTGTAACACAATATTTTCAAAAAGAAAACTCTAAATGTCAAAATTGCTCTACAATTTTAATTTCGTGGTATTTTTCCATAAAAGTAGTATTTGTTAATAATTGTGTGTTCAACCCTCCTCCCATCCTCGATAAGCTTTAAAAGAATTGTGTACGTATAGAATGTACATCTTATGTGAATCAATGTCTGAGGGGTGGCTTTTTAAAACAACGCCTTTTAATGTGTTTGGATACATTATTAAATGTCAATTTTATTATCCAAACACATTTTGTGAAATTCAAATGTGGAAACTGTATAATGTCAATTATTAATATACATTTTCATAAGGCATCTCACTCCGTCTTTAACATTTTGTGGTGTCATATCAATTTTTTATTCCAATGTCATAGTTTTTAATATATATTGTTATCCCACATACTATGTTGAAGGGGAGCTATCAGAAAATGAATTCATGCAATATCGTGGTATAATTTTTCTCCCCATGGAATCTTTCATGTCAAATTTTAATCAATTGGTATTTCAAATACTAATTGTTTTTTTATTTTAAAATAAGGGGAGAAAATGTGATTAAAATACGTTTTAAACCAAATGTGGTTCTTTAAGCCTCTAAGTGCATGTGCTAAACAATTTCGAATCTCGGAGCACATGTGTAGGGGGGTATTTGAAAATAATAATGTCAGAAAATGGTTTTATGGTTTGATCTCATACCCAACAACCTATTAATTTCACAACAATTCTGAAATCATAAGGTGGTTAGGTTAGTATAAGTCCTATGATCCAACCAGAACGGAGGATTACCCAAGGACACTCAAGTTAGAAATAGCAGTCCTTAGGTATGATTAGAGAAGAATGTGTATAAGGGAAAAATGCCGACTAAGATTGAGCTAACACTGGAACAATCACAACAAGGTGTTAGTAATGACGTCTTGGTAAGCATTGAAGGGGTTGAAGAATTAAAAAGAAATGTATGGATAAAGGGTGAAAACAAAGCAGCCCTCCACACACTTTAGGCAGAAACCGGGTCAATACATAATCTATCAAAATTAAATTAAATGATGGTTGTTATGAAAGAAAGTCATCATGGACCCAGTGATGCAATGCACAACCCTTCCCAGCCATTCGGGTTTCTCTCAAAAGAAACTTGTCTCATTTGTCACGGAGATACACACGTTATCTATTGACATCTCACTCCGAGATTATTGATATTGAATAGGTGGCAGTCTGCTCCAGCCTTCGATTACTAAAACCAAAGTGCACAAATCGAGTCTAGAGCCAGAAGAGATCAAATTATAAATCTCATTAGGACACAATGTCAAAATACACTTGTTGAACACCATAAAGTTCACAAGTTGTAACAAAGAGTCCTACGCATTATCCTTGAGATCTTGCCAGAACATCCGAGTGATACTTAAGTATTCACAGTGAAGATGGAAATCCTGCTTGAGCAACATCAATACAAGCTACTTGGTATGTAACTTGCAAGATTCTATATGAATCGAGCTTGTGATAACTGGATATCAATTTTGGTCCAGTAAATGAATTGACGACTAAATCAGAAAGATAGTAACTATCTGATTCACTCTTACTGTGTTGTCTGCTTTGAGACGTTCCAGTAATGAGAACTAGCAAGCATGGTTAAATCATAAACAATGTGTTAGAAGATCCTACGCTTTGAGCTGGAAACCCTGTCAAGGAGATTCTTTGAATCTACCTGATCACAGGTATAGTATTTATACTATAAAATGGGAAACCGGAGGTTAATGCAACCGAAGTCAAGATGAATGACAAAGCCATATTCATCTTTTATTGCTAACTGTCTTATTTTAGGTTTAGACGACGGTGTTGCAGCCTTATTCCAGCGAAGTGGATTCAATAAACCCAAATGCTTCATATTAAGCTTTCAAATCCAATCTATTTCAACGGTCAAGATAGTTTGATTCTAATCTACCCCAACCATCAAAGAGCCACTCTTCAATCAATCAAGAATCATACAATTGGGGGAGATTGTTAGACTTATAATCATATATGTCAAACAAGTTTTTCAAATGTAATAGAGCATGTTGGTCACGAGACAAGATGATCAAAGGAAGTCAAATCAGATGATTTAGAGTATAGGGAGATGATGCCAAGATAAACAATATCAAGAATCAAATTAAAAAAAGATAAAGCTTCAAGATCATGATCACAAAGCATGAATGAATTAAAGGCATTACAAACAAGACAGGGGACCAAAAATAAAGGCAAAGCATAAACGACAAACAGTCATATCTTTTCGCATCTTGGGAGACAAATGATAAAACAAAGCAACTCTACAACGAATGTCATCGATGGTACGGAGGAGTTTAAAGAAAGAGGACCTCAAACTTGGGGGAGATTGTTTGCCTTTATTTTATTAAGTCAAACAAGAATGTTATTGGTCTAATTAAGTCAAATCTAGGTCTTGTATTGTAAATAGGTTTGTCGGGTTCAACGGGCTGGATTGTATCTAATATTGTCATGTTTTGGCTCAATAGCCCAAGTTTAGCCTAGCTGGGGACCAAGTTATAAACATGCCTCACGTCAAAACTAGATGGCTAGGGGTATAAAAGAAACCCTCTCCTCACATGGAGAGGGTGTTGGTTACATTTGTTCACTTGTAATCCACCAATTCTCTCTCTTAATCTAATATTCCAAGTTTTCTTTTCTTCCTTTCTTTTCTTCTTATAACCGGCTTATATAGGGCTTATTGGGGTTTGCTTATTTGTTGTGTGTGGATTATATTATAGGGATAACACAGAGGAATCTTCTAAAGTAGCAGTTATGAAAATTTTACTGCATCTAGCTTAGAGGTGTTAGATCGAACCTTTGATAGGCTTCAAAAGCTTATCAGTCAGTTGGAGATTTATAGTGAAAGTATCTCACAAGAAGATGTGAATCTGAAGTTCTTAATAAGTCTGTCACCAGAATAGAACACATATACCATTATGTGGAGGAACAAGCCTAAGATAGATACATTAAGCTTGGATGATCTTTATAACAACCTGAAGATCTATGAACCAGAGGTCAAAGGAATATCAAGCTCAAGCACATAACCACTCATAACTATAGAACTTTGTGTCCTCAAACAACACCAGCAGTACAAATGGAGCGGTGAGTCTGCTGGTGTACAAAGTAATAGTGATGCAATAGAACCTAAAACTGTTAGGAAGAACAGCTTTAGACCTCCAGTCATTGAGGATTGGAATTTTGATGATGAAAGTGAGGTAGAAATTATACCTAAGGATAAAACTGTTAGTTCTAGCACTGAAAAGATAAAATTTGTTAAGACTGCTAGGGAAACAGTGGAGAAGGTAGAAACATCTAAACAAAACAAACACTATCCTAGATGGAACTAAAGAAACTAGAACAATCTTATGTCCCAAAGACTATGAAGTAACTTTAAAATGATTAATAAAGCTTGTTTTGTTTGTGGTAGTTTTGAGCATCTCCATTATGTGTGTGATAAAAATGTTATAAGACTAGTGTGGAACAACTCAAGTAGGGTGAATCACAAGAACTTTGTTAATAAAATGACTCACCCTCACCTTAATAGAAGATTTGTTCCACAAGCAGTATTAACCAGATCTGTCAAAATTAATATTGCTGGTACAAGTGTTAATACTGTTGGTGTAAGTGTTAATACTGTTGTCAGACCAGTTAATACTGCTAGCTCAAAACCAATTGTGAATCATCCTAGATCAATATCAAATGCTTATAAAAGGGGATATTCACAAGTCACAAGGCCATTGAACAAGTATTCAGAATACAAAAACAGTATTTTCAATAAAAAGGTTAATACTATCAGGGTAAAAGATACTACTGCTAGGGATAGAGCAGTAGTAAGTGAAAATAAGGGAAAAATGGCTAATGTTATTAAGGCCTTAGCATGCTGGGTTTGGAAAGACAAAAACAGTAGTGCATCAAATACTTTCAAGAAATATTCTTACATTGATGCACGAGGCAGATCCAAGTCTATAATGGCTTGGATCCCCAAAAGAGTCTAATTCTCTTATTTTATGTGCAGGGCAACCCACAGCAGAAAGAGTACAAGGAAAAAGGAGTTATTGACAGTGGTTGCTCAAGGCACATGACTGGAAACAAATGCTATCTTACTGAATATGAAGATTATGATGGTGGATTTGTTTTCTTTAGAGATGGTAAAGCTGGAATTTCTGGAAAAGGTAAAATCAAAACAGGAACATTGGATTTTGATAATGTGTACTTTTGTAAGGAGCTTAAGTATAACTTGTTTAGTGTGTCACAAATATGTGACAAAAAGAATAATGTTCTTTTTACTGACACTGAATGTCTTGTCTTATCTTCTGACTTTAAGCTACTTGATGAAAGTCAAGTTTTGCTGAGAGTTCCAAGAAAGGATAACATTTACAGTGTTGACCTAAAGAGTGTTGTTCCCACTAAAGGTTTAACTTGCCTCTTTGCTAAGGCCACAATTGATGAATCCAACTTATGGCATAGGAGGCTTGGTCACATAAACTTTAAAAACATGAATAAACTTGTGAGGGGAAACCTTGTTAGAGGTTTGCCTTCAAAGATTTTTGAAAATGACCATTCTTGTGTTGCTTGTCAGAAAGGAAAGCAACACAAAGCCTCCTGTAAGGCCAAACTTGTAAACTCAATCAGCAAACCCTTACATATGCTTCATATGGACCTATTTGGTCCTACAAATGTTAAGAGTTTAATGAAAAAGTCTTATTGCCTAGTTGTTACTGATGACTTTAGTAGATTTTCTTGGGTATTCTTTTTGGCCACTAAGGATGAGACAAGTGGGATATTAAAGACCTTCATTACAGAAATAGAAAATCAACTAGACTTTAAAGTAAAAGTTATCAGAAGTGACAATGGAACTGAGTTCAAAAATAGTATAATGAATCAGTTATGTGTTAGGAATTCACTTTACGTGACGACATTTACAGAATTACCATTGTTTACCATATCACCACACACAGGGACTAGTATAGTCAACATAGGATTTCATATGTAGTGTGTTTTTTTTTTTGGCCCCTATTTGGTTTTATAAAATTACCCTCTATGGCTTCCATAGAGGGGTTGAGTCTTTTGTATCTTCCATTTTTATACATCTTATTTTACATTTAACTTTCTCTCTCTACTCTCTCTTACTAAAATGGCTATCATGTGGTTTGACTCACCAAGACCACTGGATCATAGTTTACGTGTTTCTTTCATTGTGTAAAATGAAGGGGATTAAGAAGGAATTCAGTGTTGCTAGAACTCCTCAGCAAAATGGTGTTGCTGAGAGGAAGAATAGAACACGTATAGAGGGATGCATGCCCCCCCCCCCCCCCCCCCCCCCCCCCCCCCCCCCCCCCCTCTACTATGTTGTTGGACTCTAAGTTGCCAACCACCTTTTGGACTGAAGCAGTTAAGACTGCTTGCTATGTGCTAAATAGGGTCTTAGTCATTAAGCCTCATAACCAGATACCTTATGAAGTTATTCGTAGAACCCCATTGATAGACTTCATGAAACCTTTTGGGTGTCCTGTTACCATCTTAAATACCAGGGATCATCTAGGCAAGTTTGATGGAAAAGCTGATGAGGGATTTTTTGTTAGGTACTCTGTAGTTAGCAAGGCAATGAGAGTATTTAACAAGAGGACCAGGATAGTTGAAGAGACCTTAAACATTAGATTTCTTGAAATTTTACTAATGTATAGGAATGGAACCAGACTGGATTTTTGATGTTGATTCTTTGACAATATCTATGAACTAAGTGCCAGTTATTATAGGAAATCAAACTAATGATATTGCGGAACTAGAGATAACATTGTTACAGGTCAAGCTGAGAAGAAGGACAAAAACCTGGAACAAGAATACATCTTAATACCTATCTGCACAAACTGATCCATTAATCTCTCAAGATCCTAAGGTCAGTGAAGAAGATGCTGAAGAGAAGCCTACTGAAATGGATGAAAATAGAGCTTTAGATAAAGATGGGAAGGATGATCAAGCCATAAGAAGTGAGTTTGAAAGGCTACTTCAACAAGAAAAGCATATTGTACATACTAACAACACTAATAGTATTATTACTCGTTAGTAAACCTGATAGTATGTGGTGACAATCTTTTTATAATAAGATCCATCATCGCCAACTAAGTTTATGAAGCTTTTAATGCAGTTTGAGGAACATCTAT
Source organism: Tanacetum coccineum (assembly GCA_026074375.1). Lineage (NCBI taxonomy): Eukaryota > Viridiplantae > Streptophyta > Magnoliopsida > Asterales > Asteraceae > Tanacetum > Tanacetum coccineum. The sequence continues at coordinate 44,414 of BQNB010008454.1, forward strand.
TTGAAAGTTTTTACCTTTCAAAAATGCATTCTCACTTCACCGATTTCAAATTGTGCTACAATGGGGTTGATACTGAAATTTGTGTAATGCTTATGATGATGAAGATGTGGGTGCAGAGGCTGACTTCTCAAAACTTGGAAAAACCATGATTGTCAGTCCTATTCCACAAACCAGAATTGACAAAGGATCATCCAAAAGACCAGTTCATTGGATATTTTATTCAGTATTCAAACAAGGGAATCGACCAGATGAACATGCTATGTATGTTACATTAATAAGCAAAGGAGAACAAATACAAAGAATATCAAAACTAGTTATTAGCCTGTTTTCTCCTCAAATGGAACCTAAGAAAGTGATTCAAGCTCTGGAAGATCCAAGTTGGATAGAAGCAATGCAAGAGGAGCTTCTACAATTTCAACTTCAGAAGGTTTGGACACTGGTTAATCTACCTAATGGCAAGAGGGCCATTGGAACAAAATGGGTCTTTAGAAACAAAAAGGATGAGAGAGGAATTGTAGTGAGAAACAAGGCAAGACTGGTTGCACAAGGTTATACCCAAGAAGAAGGAATTGATTATGATGAGGTTTTTGCTCCTGTTGCTAGGATAGAAGCAATCAGGTTATTTTTGGCCTATGCATCATTTATGGGGTTTATTGTGTACCAGATGGATGTAAAGAGTGCCTTCTTATATGGTACTATTGAAGAGGAGGTTTATGTGTGTCAACCTCCTGGTTTTGAAGATCCACAGTTCCCTGACAAAGTGTATAAGGTAGAAAAAGCTTTATATGGTCTACATCAAGCTCCTAGAGCCTGGTATGAGACCTTGTCTACCTACTTAATTGAAAATGGATTTAGAAGAGGCACTATAGATAAGACTTTGTTCATCAAGAAGGACAAAGGTGATATCTTGTTAGTTCAGGTGTATGTTGATGATATCATCTTTGGGTCAACTAAGAAGTCCCTATGTGATGAGTTTGAAGGTTTGATGCATAAGAGATTCTAGATGAGTTCTATGGGAGAACTCACTTTCTTCTTAGGGTTACAAGTACAACAGAAGAAGGATGGAATCTTCATTAGCCAAGACAAATATGTGGCTGAAGTATTGAAGAAATTTGATTTTGCCACTATGAAGACAGCAAGCACTCCTATGGAACCTAACAAGGCATTGATCAAGGATGAAGAAGCTGATAGTGTGGATGTTCATTTATACAGATCAATGATTGGATCATTGATGTACTTAACAGCTTCTAGGCCAGACATAATGTTTGCTGTTTGTGCTTGTGCAAGGTTCCAAGTTACTCCTAAAATGTCACATCTTCATGCTGTGAATATGATCCTTAGATGCTTGAAAGGTTAACCTAAATTGGGCCTTTGGTATCCTAGAGATTCACCATTTGACTTGGAAGATTTTTTCTGATAGTGATTATGCTAGAGCTAGCCTTGACAGGAAATCCACAACATGAGGTTGTCAATTTCTTGGCAAGAGGTTAATTTCATGGCAATGTAAGAAGCAGACTATAGTTGCAAATTCTACTATTAAAGTAGAGTATGTTGCTGCTGCTAATTGCTGTGGACAGGTGCTATGGATTCAAAATAAAATGCTTGATTATGGATTCAACTTCATGAACACCAATATTTTCATCGATAATGAAAGCACCATTTGTATTATGAAGAATCCAGTGTTTCACTCTAAAACCAAGCACATAGAGATTATGCACCATTTCATCAGAGATTCTTATGAGAAGAAGTTGATTTAAGTGATAAAGATTCACACAGACCACAATGTTGCAGATCTTCTCACAAAGGCATTTGATGTTAGCAGGTTTAACTTTTTTATTGCTAGCATTGGATTACTCAATCTTTGAAGCTAAAATTTTTTGGAGTTATGATTGATGAGGTTTGAAGTTAAAACTGGTAGTTGTAAGGTTAATACTGCTAGGCAAAAAATTAGTACTACCAGGCAAAAGTTAGTACTGATGAGCCAAAGTTAGTACTGCTAGGATATCATTAGAGTTACAAATGCTAAGAAAATTCTTAACCCTTGAAGCATTATTTAAGGAGAGGTTAACTGAGAATGAATGAAAGTGATTAAAACATCAAGTAGATATGGATGAAGGGTCAGGATAACCCACTGATCCCCAACCTACATCCACATTTACTCAACTATACAATAAAGAAACCATCCATTGTTCCATCATCATATCAACCCAAAAAGACCCACAAACCTAGGACAGCCATAAGGACCACTGAGATATCTCAGTCTATTAGACCTATTAACCTTGTTGCAGATGAGACTGTCTATAAGGAGTGGGAAGACAGAATGGAAAGGGCTGCCACTACTACTTCTAGCTTAGATGCATAACAAGACAGTGGTAATATAAATAAGACCCAATCCATGGCAACACTTAATGAGTATTTTCCTTAGGGAACTAATTCAGGTAGTGGTCCCAGGTGCTAAGATACCATATTAGGGGTGTAGATGCTCAAACTTAGTTTGAGACTACATTTAAAAAGTCTAATGATCCACCTCTATCAAGAGGTTACACACTTGGAAGTGGGGAGGACAGTATGAAACTATTAGAATTGAGGGAACTTTGTACAAAATTGTTAGATTTGGTGAGCAAAAAGAAAAGAGGGATGTTGTGAGTTGAAAAACAGAAAGAGAGATGTGTGAATAAAAACAGAAATGAGTGATTTTGTAAGAAAAAAGAATTGAGAGATATTATGAGCATAAAAATAGAAAGAGAGCTTGTGAGAATCTAAATTTAAGATGGAAATGCTTGTTGGAACAGCATTGGTGTTTATACTGCTAGGCATATACTTAATACTACCAGTAATAAGTTAGTACTGCCAGGCATATCTTAATACTGCTAGGTAAAGTTAATACGGCTGGGCTTAAAGTTAGTATTGTTAGGCTCAAATTAGTACTGTTGGATGACCGTTAGTACTGTTTAAGGCATAACAGAATTTTTTTAATTAATTAATAGCAGTTGAGATATTTCTGCCAACAACTTCGCTTATAGGGGTCTATAATTTAGAAAATTCTTGATATTTCATTCCCTTATAAGTTTTCTTTGAGAAAAAGATTCAATTTTATTAAGTCGGTCAAATTAAAACCCTAAGTGTTCTCTACATAATCTCAATTAACTTTGCCAAGCTCACACACTCTCATAAACGATCTTATCCCACAACCCTAATCAAGTTTCTCTTCATCAAATGGCAAATTTAGACTTTTGTGATACTCACAACATGGTCGCTTTCTTGAATAAATCAGAGGGAAGTAAAGGTTTTCAACAGATAGTTGATTTCCTCAACACAAGTCACATAAAGTTTGCTCTCACTGAAAATCCTACTATCTATACTTCACTCATTCAACAGTTTTGGAAAACTGCTTCTACAAGCACATTTGAAGATGGAGAAGTGGAAATAATTGCAACTACAGATGGCCAACTCAAGACTATTACTGAAGCATCTCTTAGAAGACATCTCAAGTTAGAAGATGCTGATGGTATTAGTTCACTACCTAATACTGAAATTTTTGAGCAACTTGCTCTTATGGGGTATGCTTTTGCTTCTAACAAGTTGACCTTCCAAAAGGGTCAATTTTCCCCTCAATGGAGATTCTTAATACATACTATTCTTCATTGCTTAAGTCCTAAGAAGACTGGTTGGGAGCAGTTTAGTAGCAACATAGCAACTGCTATCATTTGCCTGGCCATAAATAGGACTTTCAACTTTTCTAAAATGATTTTTGAGGGCATGGTAATTTTTTTTGGACAGTAGGTCTAAATTCTTGATGTATCCTAGATTTATTCAAATCCTTTTAAACAAACATCAGAGATTGATTCTACATCACAAAAGAATTTATGTTGCTCCTACCCTTACATAAAAACTATTTAGCAACATGAGAAGGGTTTCCAAGGGTTATACTAGGGTAGACATTCCACTATTTCCAAATTTAAGTAGCAATATAGCAATTGCTATCATTTGCTTGGCCACAAACAGAACCTTTAATTTTTCCAAATTGATTTTTGATGCCATGGTGAAAAACTTGGATAGTAAGACAAAAATTTTGATGTATCCAAGATTTATACAAATCTTTTTGAACAAGCACAAGAGATTGCTTCTACCTCATAAAAGACTTTATATTGCTCCTACCCTTACACAAAAACTATTTAGCAATATGAAAAGAGCTTCCAAGGGATATACTGGGGTGGACACTCCATTGTTTCAAACAATGCTTGTTCAGGGTCAGATTTTACAGGGTAAAGGATCAACAATCCCAGTTGAGTCCCATCACATACCCATCAGTGCTCCATCCACCTCACAACCACCAACTTCACCACCCTCTATGCAAACAACCCATGTTGCTGAAGAAGCTGCTACCATGCCCATATTCACCTTCCTATGGCGTTTAACTCACTTGGAAAAGTGATGAGGCAGTCAGTATGAAACTTAATGAATTGACGGTTCTTTGTACCATATTATCCAAGAAAGTGGAGACTTTAGAATCCAAGTTAAAGTAGACCAAACTGACATATGGTGCTGCTTACACTAAGCTCATCATGAAAGTGAAGTTAATCTTTTTAAGTGTTTAATTGATTTTAATTGTTAATTTTTAATTGTTGCTTTTATTTGGTAGTTATAGATCATCAAAATATCTTTTCTTTCATTCAAAACATAATCCAAGCTTAAATGTGGTTTCAATTGCACAAGTCGTTGGGGAAACGACCTGGGTGATCATTCTTCCCGGTTAAATATACGTATTATATATTATATAAATATCTTTTAAGAGTGAATTTTCCTTAGGGAATTTTCTTAATTGCTCTTGTGGTATTATATCGTATACTTTATTAGTGTATAAAACTTCAACACACTCCTAGGTTTTGGTTTGCTATCGTCAGCAGTTGGTTTGATTTTCTAGCAGAATTAGTCACACTAGTTGTTGAGTTCTATCTCTTTCTTGTTTCTTTTTCTTTTGCTACTCTAGGATAGTGATTATGAACCATGTCATTTGAAACTAAACTTGACATGGTTCTGTAGAACTATTCCTAGATGAGTATATTGCAATCATGTGATCAGGTTTTTCAAGGCTGGGTTCTGTTTTCTTAGGCAATAATGTTGGTGACTGTTTTGACCAAAATTCCTTATTCAATCATCTTGGGAGGAAAATCGTTGTTTTGACATTTGAGGCCTTTCAGATTTAAACGCATTCGGTTGTCTAACAACTGATTGGTTTCTTAGTGATGGTAAAACCGGTTTCCCCAAGACTGATGTTTTATCAAACTTAGTATCAACACTGTTTCCTTTTTAACTTCCTTAAAGTCAGTTGTTAAGCAACAATTGTTAAAAAAACCTTTTCCTGAATTTGAGCTTTTAATTCAGCATTATTAGCAAGCCAAAGATGTTGTCTGTTCTGTAGTCTTAGATCTCGTAATTTTAATAGAATCATACAAATCTTTGTAATGCTGTTTCAAAGTCTCATTTTCCTTACGTAATTTAGCCACACTATGTTCTAATTCGATGTTCATTGTTTCAAGTACATCAATTTCCTTTTCAATCTTGGCTTTATTACTTGTTTCATTCAAAATTTGACCATGTTGCCCCGATTTTAAAGCTTGATTTTGATATTTAAGTTCGAGAGCAATACAATGTGCTTCCATTCTTGGAAAAAATCTGTTGTAACTTGGGCAAGGTCTTTTTGAGTAAAATATTTTCAGACTCGAGTGATTGTTTTGAGTATTCAGTTGTTTGGTTATCAGGTGATGAATCAAGCATAGGACTTTTAACTTGACATTGTTCAGTATACTGGTCAACCCTACCTTTATTAATGATTTCAGGTTGCTCAGATGTGTTGTCAGATTGCAATGTTATTACATTCAGCAATCAATTTTAGCCTCGCCATTGGCTCTTCGTTCATTAATGGGTCTGATATCTGCATCATCAGCATCTGTATCATTCCCTAGCCTGTTGTTGTCATCTTGCACTGTTGAGTCTATCCTAATGCTTTTTGTGTCAACCAAATCAGCATCCAATGCTTTACCTGTATCAATCTTACTCTCTTGCGTCTGCATCTGTCTTTTATTCACCCTTCTTTCATACTATCTTTGATGATGTGTTCTTTTAGCAACGGACTTCTTAACATTGCCCCAGGTGTTGGAGTAGAGAGTTGTGTATCTCTGAAGTGTTGACCTCGATTCTAGTGTACTCAACAAAGTACGTGTCTATCAGTTTGACTATATAATCCAATGTAACTTTGATCGATGAACTTTTTAGAGCACCAAAGTAAAGTCAAGCAAGCTTGAATGTAGGGTCTGATGGTTGTTTCAAAAGATGAAGATGCGTTGGAGGATCTTTCCAAACAGGGGAGGAAGATTGCTCATATTGATGAAGATGAGAGAATTACTCTAGTACAGATGAGTGCACAGACTCGGGGGAGGCATGAGTATGATTTTGAGGAATCTGATTTTGAGTTTATTGCTCTTGAAGAAGATTATACTGCTGAGCCATATTAGTACTGCTAATGTACCAGTTAGTATTGTTGGTGCAGAAGTTAGTACTGCCAGCCCTGAAGTTTAAAACTGCTGCTGAAATTTTAGTGTATATCAGTAGATAGAGCAGCAAAAGAAAAGATAAAGGCAAGCTATTATGAAGAAAGTGAAACCTGTTCAAAAGAAGACAAGTTACAAACTAGAGCAAAGAAAGATTGGGTTGGAGAAGCGCATGAGATTTCAAGAACTACTTGATGAAGAAGAAAGGCAAAGCATAGCCAGTGTCATTTGAAAAAAGCTAGGGCACTTTCAAAGCTCTGAAGAATGGGATAACATACAAGCTCAAATTGAAGCTGATGAAGAGTTAGCACACAGGTTACAAGCACAAGAAAGAGAAAGATACTCTGAAGCTGACAAGGCAAGATTACTTGTAGAGCTTATAAATGAAAGAAAGGTTGAAATTTTCCCTAACAAAGAGACTGAACAAAAGAAGGAACAAGCCTATGACTCAAGCTCAACAAAGGACTTACATGTGTAATTATATCAAGAATATGGGAAGTCACACTCTACAACAATTGAAGAAACTTTCCTTTGATGAAGTCAAGGAGTTATTTGAGACCACAATGAAGAGGGTAAATACTTTTACTCCAATGGAGAGTGATGATACAGTTCCTAAAGTTGTAGCTGGAAGCTCAAAGATAGATGCTGAACAAGAACTTAATCAAGAAAGTTCAAAGAGACAAAAGATAGGAGAAGGCTCAGAACCAGCTGAAGAATCAAAAGATGAACTGTCTCAAGAATAACTACAACAACTAATGATCATAGTTCCAGAAGAAGGGATGAATGTTGAAGCCCTACAAACCAAATACCCAATCATTGACTGGGAAGTTTACACTGAAGACTCAAGAAAGTATTGGAAGATCATCAGAGTAGGTAATCACACAGAGGTATATCAGATCTTTGAAGATATGCTAAAGAATTTTGACAGGGATGATCTAGTCAAACTATGGAGTCTAGTTCATGAAAGATTCAACTCAACAGAACCTACTGAAGATAAAGAAAGAGAACTTTGGGTAGAGTTGAAGAGGTTGTTTGAACCAGATGATGATGATACTCTATGGAAGCTTCAAAGGTATATGCATGATCCTTTAAAATGGAGGTTATATGATACATGTGCTATTCATCATGTGTCTATAGAGAGAGGACATGATATTTTCATGTTGGTTAAGAAAGATTATCTATTGACAAGAGCACTTATGACTTTGATGCTATGTAGCAAGCTACAAGTGGATGAATATTTAGTGATGGCATGTGAGCTTTTAAGGAAAATCTTTATACTAGCACAACAAGACCATAGACAGTAAAAGTGTTTGGAAGCATCCTTCTCAGCACCAAAATGGTTTCAATTTTTTTTTTTTTTTTTTTTTTTTCCCAGAGAAACTTGTAGATTTGAATGACAATCACAAGTTTACAGGAGGATTGTTAGGAATTAAGGGCTTTTACAACTTTGTATTGCTGGGTTAACTTAGTACTGCCATGAGAAGACTTAGTACTACCAAGCTTAGTTAGTACTGCCAGTATAAATTGTTAGTGCTGCCAGTTTATTAGTATTGTTAGTTAAAACTGTTTGTTATATATTTAGTACTGCTAAAATGATATGCATGAGTTATATTAGGAATAGATATGCATGATCACTTGACGCGTTTTGTAAGCCCATTGGGGTTTCCTTGGTGTATAAAAGGAACTCTAAGGCATAGATCTAGATATCAGTTTTCATATTAGTATTCATAGTTTACATAGCAATCATAGTTAGTATTCATAGCTATTTTGTAATTCAAAATAGTATTTAATATATTGAAAGTTTAGTAATGATATTTTTTTTTACGTTTTCATTGTTCTTCTTTGTATTGAAAATAGATTCCGCATTGTTATGATATTCTCAATCTTAGTTTTACTATGTTGTCTTGGATTTATCCAATATAACTAAGCTTTAACAAGCTAAGTAAGATCTGTCAAGAAAGGGTTCAACAAGTTCAAACATAATAAAACAAACTATGAAGAATTAAAACACACATGACACTCCTAATTGCAGGAAAAGTAAATTAGGTTGCCTCCCAAGAAGCGCTTTTCTTTATTAACGAGTTTTGTAGCTAGACTCGAAGTCATACGTCCTTACGTGGACTTCTTCGTCATGTCCATTCCTCCTTCTATTTTCGTAACATAGGGGATAATCCGAGACAGCGAGGTTTGTTTTTTTTGAAGTTGTTGCTCCTCAATTAGTTGAACTTCATGTCTTTTATAGGTGGATTTTTATTGCTTTCTTCCCATTCTTAGCATACCTATTACAGTCTTGATAGGGGTTATAGGCTCTATGTTGGTTCTTAAACTCCTCTGTCGGTATACAGGTGGAATTGGATATCCTTTGGAAATATTATTTTACTTTTTCCAGACCTTTGAGTTAATGGTGGCTTGTATCAAACGTTAATTGTGGGCCCTGCCTGTTGTCAGGAATGGTGTTCTAAATGTAAAGGGCCTTCACTTTTCGTTTCTTTGATATCTAAAATCATAAAGTCTATGGGGAATATATGTCCAGCGACCTCTACTAACACATCCTCAGCAATTCTTAAGTGTTAAATGTACGAGTGGCTAGCTAGTGATAGTCTAATGTCTGTTTCAGCAGGCCTTTCGTCGGTAAGTCTCATGTAGGTGGAGTAGGGCATAACGTTCACATCGGACCTTTGATCGACGAGGGCGTTCACGTGCTTAAGGTCCCCTATGTCGCAGGGTATTTCGAAATTCCCTTTGATGTCCTCCTTCTTTGTTATCTTTTTCTTAAGAATCGCTTCATAAGCAGGTCCCCCAGGGAATATTTTATACTCCTTCCCCTTTTTCTTTCTGACTCGGGTTCCTGACTAAGAGTTTTTAAATCTGTTGTTGTTAACTATCCCCTTGATCAGCTTTTCATTGATCATATGCTTTAGGTAATATGCGATAGGCTGAGAACCGGGTGCTTCCACTGCTTCTTCGTTCTCAGATGTTTCGATTGATTGGTTTCCGTCCCTATTTTCAACTTCATTCATTTTCTCGACCTCCTTTACTGTCACTTCTGTTTCTGTTTCGGTGAGCTTCTTAGTGTTGTCGGGAGTTACCTTCTTCCTGTTACTCCTTTCTTCTTCTCCTTTTTTCAGAGAGATAGAATTTATGTTCTTGGTGACGTGGAATTTGGCTTCTTCTCTTATTAATACATTTTAAGGGATTTTGCTGGTCGTGAGTTCCTTGAGAAGCCTAAACATTTCAGTCATCCTTCCGTTGATCTCCTCGCGATAATACAACATAACAAACATGTACGAACCTGTGTTGTAACATACAAAGGCTCGAGACGTCGAGATGTGATGACGTATGTTGAGACAATATATGATTACGAGTAACTTGTACATTTAATGTTATATATTACAAGTAATATATACTTTGTCATTATCAAAACAAAATAGAATGTGTAGATTAAATATCGTAATATTTGCACTAACAAACATCCTAACCCAAAAACCCAAATTTTCGTACATAATGATTGACCATAACTTATTTATATGTTAACCATTTATAAAACTGAATTAGTCGAGTGTTAACAACACCTAAACACACATCACCACTCATTCAATTTGAAGTTTTGCACAATATTGATTTTCAAGAACCCTAATATGATTTTTAGGGTTTTTCGAGATCAAGACTGTGTAAAAACCTAATTCGGTTGAGAAGTAAGTAGTTTAGACTATGTAGAACACTTTTCTAGTTTACCTTAATTCTTGTTATCAACTGAAAATGGTAGAATGGAAGACGGCGATTCAAAAATTGATTGGAGAGAGGGAAAGTATGTGTGGGAACAACGAGGGCGAGGGAGTGTTAAAAAAATGACTTTCGTTTTTTGACACTTTCTCCCCCTCTAGTTTTATACCCTTTACATTTTGTAAATATAAGTTAAATTAGGCATTTTAAGTTTTAACCATTGGCACACTTAGTCCTTAATGCTTTAACTAGTATACCTAAGCACACAACATTTAAGACACACATAAGCTAAACTTAATTAACTTTCCTTAAAAAATGATATTCCGTTATTGTTTATAAAAACCTTTTTCCTTTTAAAGCATTTTTTATGAAGAAGATATCTGACATTTTCTCCCTCTTAAAAAATGACCCATTTTCTATTTAAAGAGCTGTAATCGTTGTTTGAGAGATCAAATGTACTTAAAAAGCATTTTCTGATGATTTAAGGTTTTTTAAGAAAAAAACAAACATCATGAAATAAGATTTCTCTTATTTTTAACACATAAGCGCACTGACACGTACACTTATGGAATAAAGAAAGCACGGGTTGTGTTACAAAGTAAAGACAAGCCTTTGCATGGTCATAAAGTAGACTATGCCCGAGTATAAATTCTTGTTATGAGGTCAAGTTTCCTTTTTGAAATACTTGCCTTTAAGAAGATGATCGGGTTGCTATCAAAAATAACAACAAGTGATGCGGTCGTCGTTAGACTTCAATAAGAAGTTTTACAACTCCCTAGGCAGAGCAACTAATTGTTGTAGTAGTAGTATAGGCAAGACTCGGGGGGTTGTTATCGTTCACTCGAGGAATAGGTTGGGAAGGCTTGATCACGGTCTAATAGAATTCTAAGGGTTGAGGGAAGATTATTTTTGTGTTTTTGTATTTTATGGAAAGCAAGTAAATCATATATTTGAGAGGAGGTTTGGTTTTAGCTATTAACTAAATATATTCTACGCTACTGGTGATAACAATATAATAAAAGACTGTGTTTATTTAATCATGTATTACTCCCTAGATTGCTTCTCCTAGTGTTGTTGCCTTGTCACCCTTGTGATGATCTGTGTAACTATTTCCTAAGTCATGAACGAATTACACGAACCCGCCGTCTACTTAGTATGCCACTAGAGTAACGCACACGTAAGGTAGTATGAAGACTATTACATGGCCCCTAGGAGTGCACTAAGTGCATGTGAAATAAATTAAAAGTGGATCAACCATATTAGGGGGCAAGGTAGTATGAAGACTGTTACCCAATGGTATCCTTTCTACACAATCACGTTTCCCTAGACATATCAACAGCGATACAGACAAAAGCTGGTTTTCTAAGACCTAACATGCACATCCATCACAAGAAGCAACACCACTAAGATCTACATTCTAGGTTTCATACAATCATAAATAAACACAATAGGAGGTTTAGCCAAGCAAGTTAAAGGTAAAGCAAGAGCATAAATAGATCAAATAACACATAGACATATTGAATGATTAAGTAAACCTTACTTGATTAAAACATGAGTTGGAGGAAGTACAATAGGGTTTTTAGGCCCTAAAATCGTCCCTAACAGCTGCTAAATGAACTAGGGTTTGTACCCTCTTTTTTATTCTAAAGTTAAACCCTTAAAACCCTAAATTTGGGTTTGTATATATAGGAAAAACGCTGTGACGGTATCGCGTCATGAATAGAATATTCTAGATATTGGGCTGGGTCGTGTGCTGTGACGCCGTTGTGAGATCCAGTGACGCCGTCTTGGTCTTCGTGGTGACGGCGTCACGTTATATTTGTGACGCCGTCTCCAGCCACTGTAGAGACATTCTTGATAGATGTTGGTGTAGATCCGTAGTCTTGTCCGTTTCTTCTCCAAATGAGCCCAAGTCACGTGTAATTCTTCCAAATGCCTTCCAAATGAGAAATACCTAAAAAGGAACGATTAAGTACCTATTTTGGGCATAAATGCACGATTTTGGGGGTTAAACGACCCCGAAAAATTATATAAAATGACACCTCATCAAATACCCCTACACTTGGGATTTGCTTGTCCTCAAGAAATTGGCTTTTCTACCTAGACAATAACAATATGAAGGGTCATTTTACCTACTCTTTAAACATATTCTACAACACAACCTTCTAGACCTCGTAATTAAAAGCACGGAAAATATATACTAGCACCTCACATAAGTGTTTGGGGATTCTCTCTTTCACTCGGGTGTATAATGAATTATAACATATGGGGGAAATAGAAAATCAACACTCATTACCTGTCATAGCATATAAATTACCATAGGCTTGGTAAAGGATCAAACCTCCACCGCTGGGTGCAAGTATTATTCATTACTATCTAAGAGGTCTTTTAAAGAGTTGTGGGGTGTAGGTGTAAGATAACATATAATGGAAACAGAAACGGATGGGATACATTTGGGTGGCTTTGGGTAAATTTGGAGTGGAAGGGTTAGCTAATTATTTACACGAATACACTTTGGTTTGGTTGCTAAGCCAAGACTCGGATGAAGACATACAAACTCTACACAACTCTACATCAATCTCTTTCTTTTTCTTTTCTCATTTTTTAAATAACATAATACATCACATGGGGTTTATAACACGTACCCCTATACTTGACCTTTTACATGCTCGATATTTACAATCTAACTAATGACCCGATTTGAAGTGGATCAAAATCGCATGGAGATCATTTAACAAATATATAGGGGTATTGACTTAACTTTTCTTCCCCATTCTTCTGTGAAATAAATACTACCATGAATCCCAATCGTCCCAAAACTGTATTTACAAGGATAAGGACTTAGCAACCGTGTACTCAATAATTAACTTGGGTTAAAACATAATAATGTACTAAAAATAAGTACATAAGGGGTAGGCTAAGGCTTTTTGGGTGTAACGATTGGTTTAAGGGTGACAATGCTCTTCATTAATAGTCCTGATTAACCAGAAAACTATGAGAACCATGAAAAAGGATAGGCTCGGAGGGTTGTACTAGGGGTATCCTGCACTAAAGGTGAGTGCATGGCAAGGGTGTGGAATAGTTACATGATCGATGTGACCATCATAACAATTACAGTTTTAAAACATGGGTGAATCCTAATGCCTCTTGTCAAGCAAATCCTAATACTTACTATACGGTCTCGTGATGCATCACTAAAACAAGTTCTAGAATTTAATATGCTACCGGTACACTCATATGAATTTTACTAACACCAGACATTCCAGAAAAGGTGACAAGGCAATGCATACATGACTGTAATGACGGAATAGACATGCACGTCTGCAGATCAACCTTAACTCGAACTGGGTAAAGATAAAATCATCTTGGGTTACCAACGATGGGTACCCAAATTCCTAAAGATCTAAGGGAGAACCTCACATTTTTAGGGTGGAATTTTGAGGGTTTTGTGCTAGTCATATAAATTCCTATCCATGAGACGCTATTAATACTCGGTCTTCGTCGATATGTGTCGTAAAATATTTTAAATTTTGGTAAAAATCACCCTTTTATGCTATGTTTCGATATATTACCTATTATTTTAAGGACAAAGCAAATAACAAATGAAAGAATAGTTTCTAAGGCTTATTTCCCCCCTACACTTAAGTTGAACATTGTCCCCAATATTCTCTAGAAGTACCCGTTAAAATGAATAAAGGGAAAAGAAAACAAGGAAAATAAACTAGTACTCCCCTGGTTTACTCAATAATGGAGAAGAAACATGCAATAACTGGCTAAATCGACCTCCGAGAATCATCCAATAAAACTTCCTAAGAACTTCCAAGCTTCTTCTTATCAAATATAACATGTAATCAAAGACAAAGACAACTATACCAAGCATAAAATGTATGATTTACCAATATACAATGTGAATTTAGGGTTCGACTCGATAGATGGATGAGAGAATTGTTAAACTCATTAGGTTTTTGCAGGTTTATAACAAAAGAATACATATAATAAATGTTGTGCAAGATTTATTTTCAAAAATAATTAAAAACTTTAAGTTTTCCGAACCTAGGCGTTTGACGCCGTCAGGGTTGGTGTGACCCCGTCACAGGCATCGTGGTGACGGCGTCGCGTGTTAATCGTGACGCCGTCTGATGACATCATCTAACATCTATTTTATAGCATCATTTGTCCCACGATATTAACCCATTTTGTATAGTTATTGCAAAGAATTGTTATTTAATCATTTATATTTGAGAATTACAGTAATTATAGAGTAATTGGTGAAACATAGCAAAAGGCGCGCATTTTGGAGCTTAAATGAAGATATTTTGAAGATTACTATTCTGAAGACCAATACGCCGTATCCATCAAGAAGATACGGCGTATCCGTGCCTGCACTCACCAAAGACCACAAAGGAATAAAAACCAATACACCGTATCCAGAGAACTCAATACGCCGTATCCAAGATATGGATATAATATAATATTCTGGAAGATATCAAACGTGGTCCCTACTCTAAGAAGTCCCCAATACGCCATATACAACTCATTGGATACGCCGTATTCAACCAACTTCCAGACCCTATAAATAAAAAACTTAAAAATGAGTTTTAGTGGTGCAAAATCATATTCTCGATACCTAAACCACAAAAGTCAATTTTCAGAGGAGAAAAAGAGCAGAAGAGGTCGAGCAACGTATTCAATTCCATAGGAGACATCGTGTATATCCTTATACTTTTGCAATCATTTAGTTTTTGGTATCATTTGTTAACTCGGTTAGTTTGCCTTGGCTAAATTATCACTCTTTTATTTATTATGACGTTTGAAGGATAATACCTTCGGGTATTAACCATTATTATTAAGATCTGAATGTTTGGTATTTGTTTATATCGATTTCTTGATTTATCGTTGTATGCTTATTTATGTTTATCAATTTATACTTGTTTATACGCTTTTGTATGCGACCTATCATTCAACTGGATCTAGCTAAGTGGACCAAGCAGATCTAGAGTCCGAGATAGCTCTTCATATAGTAATGTATACACCTAGAATAATAGTTACATAAGTATTGTCCTTCTAAGTCTGTGTCTAGGATACGCTTCGGGCTTAACTAGTTAATTGGATATTGCCGATGGTTTATTGATCATGTTGACTAGCAGGTGACCTAGATAATTCAACAAATAACGTTCTGATTCCATTGGATAGTTGGACAAGTGGACTACTAGTGTATAGATTGCCATTAAGCGGTAAGTGGGTAAAGTCTCTATGAGCTAGGGTTTAACAAGATCACCATTGATTTAATCCCTAAGATAGATTATAATCAACAAATAAGGATGCTTTATGCGGATGCTTTAATTGTGATAGAATTAATGTGTCTAGGTCTTAGGAAGATGTAATGCCTAAGTCTTAAGAATGATATGACACCTCGAGAGAAGAAATCATTGCACTTAATAAACAAACCAACGTTCTAAATCGGATTAATAATGGTTAATACAGTTTTCTTCTATATGGTTCGACCGTTCTTTTATCTTTTGTCTATTATCTTGCGTGGGTAACAGTGTCTTGAATTGATTGTAGTCACCAAACAAACCGTGACAGTCTCTCAGGCTAAAAACCTCCTTTTCACATTAGAATTAGGATTTAGACTGACATAGGTTTAACATAGGATTATAATAGAATTAACATAGATTAGATAACCAAGATATTAATTAAATTGATAGATTTAACCTCGCTCTTAGTGATCGACACCCTACTTACCACGAAACTACTACCGATCAGGTACACTGCCCGTTAAAGTGTTGTTTTTGGTTGAGTCGGCAAAATATAAATTTAAAACTTAAATCATATAAAAAACAACCCTACACTACAACACATCAAGTTTTTGGCGCCGTTGCCGGGGAGTGAAAATTAATCTTGATTTTTATTTTGATATTTTGGTTTTTAACATTAGATTAGATCTAACCCTTAGGATTAGTGTAATTTAGATTAGTGTATATTCTTGTATATTATGTATATTTTGTATATTTGTCTTTAATTGTTTGCTTGTATATATTTGTTTAACTTGAATACATTGTTCTGTTCGACAGTTGAATACGGCGTATCCACCTTCATTGGATACGGCGTATCCAGTTCTCTGACCAATACAGCGTATTCATCCCAACAGATTAATACGGAGTATCCACTTCCATTGGATACGGCATATCGATCATCTGGGACAGAAACTGAAATATTTGATTTTCGTGCAAAAATTTTTCTACCTTCCTTCGGAACAAATCCTACTAATTGTTTATCCCTTGTCTTAGGTAGTGCATGACAAGGAGTTAGACGAATGGACTATACATACCTTACAAAGATCCTGAACGAGAATTTCGATCATCGAGGAAACACTTCAAGTCACTTAGCCTTGACGAATTGAGATCTTCGGATTTCAATCTACTTTCTGACGAAGAATACTCAGAGGAAGAAGAAGAAGCAATGGCGGAAACAATGGAGCAATACATGAGCAAAACCCAAACGAACTATGGATCGGGAGTCGCTAGGCCTAAAATTGATAACAAAGATCAATTTGAACTGAAAGGACAATTTCTTAAGGAGCTTCGAGAGAACACATTTAGTGGGTCGGATAACGAAGATGCTAATGAACACATTGAGAAAGTTCTCAAAATAGTTGACTTATTCCATGTTCTTAACATCACTGTGGATCAACTAATGCTTCAAATCTTCCCTATATCCTTAACTGGAGCCGCAAGCCGTTGGCTAAGAAACGAACCAACTGGTTCAATCAAAACTTGGGAAGATCTTAAAACTAAATTTTTGAACAAATACTGTCCACCTGGTCGAACTGCGAAGTAAATGAAGGAAATCAACAACTTTCAGCAAGAGCCAGATGAAACCCTTTATCAAGCATGGGAGCGCTTTAAGGAACTCTTGATGAAGTTTCCTCAACACTATTTGACTGAGATGCAGGAGGTGATTTTGTTCTACAATGGTTTGGATGTTCCAACATGACAGATTCTTAACTCAAGAGGTGCCGTTCTGACTAAAATTGCTACAGATGCCAAAACAGCCATCCAAGAAATGGCTGAATACTCTCAAAAATGGCATAATGGAACATCAAGAGGAAGAAGTACTGAGACTTCTGACGGATTAGCTACTATACAAGCACAACTGAACAATCTGGGGAGAAAGATCAAGAAGGTGAATGAAAAAGTTTATGCTGCTCAGGTTGGATGTGAGCAATGCAATGGACCCCATTACACCAAGGATTGCCCATAAGAATAAGAAGGGAAAACCCTTGAAGAAGCTTACTACACGCAATTTGGTGGACCTTTTCAAAGTGGGGGATATAGAGCAACAACTCCAGGGTACTATCAAAGGAACAACGCCAATCCTTCATTCCAAGAACGAAGGAAATCTATGGAAGATACCCTGAGCAAATTCATGAGTGAATCAGCAAAGAGACACGAAGAAAAATCTAATTTGATCAAAGAAATCCGAGCTTCGACAGATGCTGCCATAAGGAACCAAGGAGCATCAATCAAAACTTTAGAAATATAAATCAGGAAAATGAGCAAGGTACTATAGGAGAGAGGATTTGGAAGCCTACCAAGCTCAACTGAAACAAACTTGAGAGACCAAGTCAAGCCGATTTCAACCACTATTGAAGCTGATTTAAACTCGAAACACCGTATTGGATCTAACCAATACGCCGTATCCACTGGACAAAATAGTACACTGTTATATAAGTCAAAACAAATGACAGTTCCTTTTCCAAGTCGTTTAGATAATCATTACTGTGAAGAAGAGGGGAATTATGGACCAAAATTCACGAAAGCTTACGGAGCCTCACACATCAACAACACCATACCCCGAAAGGAGAAAGACCCAGGGAGTTTCACTTTACCTTGCTTTATTAATAATTTCTGTTTTGACAACGCCCTTGTTGACTTAGGAGCTAACGTTAGTGTTATGCCTCTCCCGACCTACCTTAACTTAGGATTAGGCGAATTAGCTCACACTAGGTTGAGAGTGGAATTGGTAGATTGGACTGTGAAATATACAAAAGGAATAGCTAAAAACGTAATAGTAGGAATTGGTAAATTTACTTTCCCAATAGACTTTATAATTCTTGATATGCCCGAGGATATCAAAGTGCCCTTGATCCTTAGAAGATCATTTTTGTCTACCGCTTGTGCTAAGATTGATGTTTACAAAAGAAAGATTACTTTAAGGGTTAGGGAAGAAAAGATCATTTTCAAAAGTGTTAAGCCTGCTAGTAGTATAATTAAGAGTGTCTATATGCTAAGTTTGAGAGAAAGGATGGAACTTGATTAGAAGCTAGGCTTATGGGAGAGACTTTGGTGTTAAATAGATCATTAGACCCTTTCTCGAAAGATTTCATTGAATTAAATGATCTAAATGAACCATTTGAGCTTAGAAGAAATCAAGGAGATAATTTAATGACCACCATTGAGGAAGCCGAGGTAATTGAGGAATTTAGAAATAGGAATGAAGATCTTGATACTAAAATTAATGATTACCCTAGTTATTGTAATGATGATAAAAAGATCCATATAGATTGTGCTCACAACTTAAAGTTCTCGTGCATGATAGGATTTGAATTTACTCACTCTAACTTTTTCCCATTATTGTATGTCAACATTATGTCAAGAAAATTTCATAATTCAATAATGAAAAATAAGATGGCGTACAAAGGGAATAATGTTGTAGGAGCCTTAATGAATGTGCCTATCTTTATTGGAACTTTTTCTGTTATGACTGACTTTGGCAGTTTTGGAGGATATGGATGCTTATCGTGATAATGAAATGGGCGATATTATTTTTGGTGAACCATTCTTAAGAGAAGTTGTAATTAAAACAAAACGGTTTGAAGGGATTATTACCCTTTACAATGGTGATGATGAAGTAACTTACCAAATGGTGCGATCACATCCAAGGTTTAAACACCACACTAATGAACAATGCAACAAGATCTCACCGTTACTGAAGGTAAGTGACAAAGATAAGATAAACAGAATCTCGCATGCATACCAAAAGCTTAAGGGGTTCTACAAAGGAGTTTTGAATCTATGACCCAACTTTATCCGAGTTCTGTCAATGGAAGAATGACTCACACGCGGGCACATTAGCGTGCATGAGTTGGAGTAAAAGAGAAGCTGAAGAAAAGTCTAACTTAAAGACTTCACTGTAAACAAAAGTGCTTCTCGGGAGACAACCCGAAATGTATTTTCAATTTTTATCAAGTCTGTCTTCCCAGACTGTCCATACGGTGTATCCAAACCCCATGGATATGGCGTATTGACTATCTGGACGTTATCCAGTCTTTATTTTTAGCACAGTCTATACGACGTATTCATTAAATGAATACAACATATACATGTATCAATACGGCGTATCCTGGGGAATGGATACGGCGTATCGACTTCCTGTACAGTTTTAGGAATTTATTTTGAGTCTAACCAAATGAATATACGGAGATAGTATTGCATTTGTTTTATGAGAATTTACACAGGACCTCGTGAAAGAAAAATCAACGAATATTGGTGGAGAATTTACAAATATGGAAATCTTAAAGTGTTGGAGTCTTGAAACTTCAAGACGGTTGTTCAACACACGATCTTGCTCATAAACGCAAATTAGAGAATCTACCGAGCAAATATCAGGGGAGTTTCTCATTCTAATAATTTTTAAATTCCCGTATTTAATGTTTTATATATACAACGAGGACGTTGTATAATTCAAGTGGGGGGATGGAATTAGAATGTTTACTTGTCCTATTTTTCACAATAAAAGGCTTAAATTATGCTCAAATTTAAAAAAATTTCAAGCATACTTTTGTGAAATTACATGTTACATAACCCGCACACAATAACCCTTGATAGATATTGTGAGGATTTAACCTTTCCATTTCCAAATGTTTACCCAAATTCCACAAAATATGAGTGTGCCGGTGATGTTGTAGACTTTAGAACTTGGCTTGGTATATCTATTCGAGACCACAATAATGAGTATTATGGATTTAATTGGAGTAACTTGTTTAAATTGGTAAATCTTAGGATTACAACCAAATCGCCTATACATGTTGTTTATTAACTAACTACACCGGTTAGTTAACCTCCAGTTTAAACCCTATTCCACTCTTTTTAGAGTGATGATCTACTAGAACAACCCATAGAGACAATCCTTTAGGAATTTACATCAATTATTTATTTTGTTACACCATTACTCCTTAACCTACCCTGTTAGATTAAGTTTAATTTACAGTTGCTAGTTGCTTAAAGTGTAAAGTTTGTATTTCCCGGAGTCTTGTGTCATTTTCTATCTTTGGTGGGGTTGGAAATTTGCACATTGCAAATGGGAATGTATATTAGTAGTCAAAGCTCATGTCGTTTCTTCACCTCATTCTACAATAATGGTGATCCAAAGAAACGAAAAAATACCGAAAGGACATTTCGGAATTTATTATGATCGTGAAGATTATGAAACTACACCTAGTTTTGTAGTATAGTATTAGCAAAAAAATCAAAAAATTGAGAAAAATGCAAAAAACGGATAGAGAAAGAAAATTTGAAGATAATCATTTCGCAAAGAGCATTACCAAAGGAATTATACAAAGGATCAATTATTCGTTGATACGTCAAAGAAAATCAACGATGTAGAGAATTGTACAAAGTGGAAGATATTGCCACTTACCTTGTAGAGTATGTAAAGTTTTGGGATGATTGGGAAGTTGACCGTTATGGGAACGCCAACTTAGGTTGTTGTTTTTGATCTATGATCAAGACATTGTAAATAGTTGTGTCTTTGTCATAATAACGGTTGGGAAAATAAGTGTCTAGCAACTTGTATCTTAGTCTTAATCTATTTGTTTCTTGATTTTATCTTAAAACAATTAATATTATAAATCATACAAATATTTATACCTTTCCTTTACCTAATGATTAGCCGCTGGTTTTACTCGAACAAAGATGTGATTGAGAATGTATGTCTATCCTGTGGATTTGGGTGTGTATGCATGTCTCAACTGCCTCGTTGGTTTATGACTTTTGGTGAAAGTTAGAAAGTTCCTACTCTATCATTACTTTACTAGTCCTAATCTTAGATTTTTCAAAGTGGGAATTGAGCAGTCACATGTGCTATTCTCGTGTTTCGGGTGTGTATATGTCGTCTATTGTCCGCCTCCTGTAAATTAGATCGGATGAAGATTAGTTAGTGTAATCAACCGTACAGCTTTCATTACAAAAAAACTTATATTTACCTTTATAAACTTGTTACTCCTTGGCTTTAGTGGTAGAGATGTGTATCCTTGCCAAGCTTATGATAGAATACTTGTTATGACCGAGTAATTGAGTGAATTAGTTACATGTTACCACATAGACTAGTTGAGTGATTTGAGTGTTTTCATCTTCTATTTCGTGAGGATGTTTGGTTGGGTATTTGTAATAGATCAAATAAATGCTTTAACAGAAAATATCCTTAGGGATATATTTTTATAAACTTCTAAAGGCTACTTGAGGGCAAGTAGGATTCAAGTGGGGGGATATTTGATAACATCAAATAACATCAATTTTATAGCATCATTTATCCTACGATATTAACCCATTTTGTATAATTATTGCAAAGAATTGTTACTTAATCGTTTATATTTGAGAATTACAGTAATTATAGAGTAATTGGTGAAACTTAGCAAAAGGAGCACATTCTAGAGCTTAAATGAAGATATTTTGAAGATTACTATTCTGAAGACCAATACGCCATATCCATCAAGAAGATACGGCGTATCCGTGCCTGCACTCACCAAAGACCATAAAAGGAATTAAAAATAAAAAAAAAAAAAAAAAAAAAAAAAAAAAACCAAACGCGTATCCAGAAACTCTATATTGACATATTCAAGATTATGGATATAATTTAATATTCTGGAATGATATCAAGCGTGGTACCCTACTCTAAGAAATCCCCAATACGCCGTATCCAACCCATTGGATACGCCGTATTGAACTGACTTCCAGACATTATAAATAGAAAACTCAAAAACGAGTTTTAAGTGTGCTAAATCATATTCTCGATACCTAAACCACAAAAGTCAATTTTTAGAAGAGAAAAAGAGCAGAAGAGGTCGAGCAACGTATTCAATTCCATAGGAGACATCGTGTAATTCCATATACTTTAGTAATCATTCAGTTTTTGGTATCATTCGTTAACTCGATTAGTTTACCTTAGCTAAATTATTACTCTTGTATTTATTATGACGTTTGAAGGCTAATACCTTTGGGTATTAGCCATTATTATGAAGATTTGAATGTTTGGTATTTGTTTATATCAATTTCTTGATTTATCATAGCGTGCCTTGATTATGTTTATCAATTTTATACTTTGTTCTCGCGCATTTTTATGGCGACTATCATTCAACTGAATCTAGCTTTAAGTGGACCAAACATGGATCTAGAGTCCGGCGATGCTCACTATATAGTGATTATATACAATCTAGGAAATAATAGTTTACATAAGTATCTGTCCTTACTAAGTCTGTGTCTTAGGATACGACTTCGGGCAAGTAACTAGTTAATTCGTGATATTGCCAATGGTTTATTGATCGTGTTGACTAGCATGTGACCTAGATAATTCAACAAATAATGTTCTGATTCCATTGGATAGTTGGACAAGTGGACTACTAGTGTATAGATTGCCATTACGCAGTAAGTGGGTAAAGTCTCTATGAGCTAGGGTTTAACAAGATCACCATTGCTTTAATCCCTAAGATAGATTATAATCAGCAAATAAGGATGCTTTATGAGGATGCTTTAATTATGACATAATTAATGTATCTAGGTCTTAGGAAGATGTAACGCCTAAGTCTTAAGAATGATATGCCATCTCGAGAGAAGAAATCATTGCACTTAATAAACAAACCAACGTTCTAAATCGGATTAATAATGGTTAATACAGTTTTCTTATATAAGGTTCGACTGTTCTTTTATCTTTTATTTATTAGCTAGCGTGGGTAACAGTGTCTTGAATTGATTGTAGTCACCAAACAAACTGTGCCAGTCTCTCAGGCTGAAAACCCCATTTTTCTCATTAGAATTAGGATTTAGACTGACATAGGTTTAACATAGGATTATAATAGAATTAACATAGATTAGATAACCAAGATATTAATTAAATTGATAGATTTAACCTCGCTCCCAGTGATCGACACGCAACTTACCACGAAACTACTACCGATCGGGTACACTGCCCGTTAAAGTGTTGTTTTTGGTTGAGTCGGCAAAATA
Source organism: Tanacetum coccineum (assembly GCA_026074375.1). Taxonomy (NCBI): domain Eukaryota; kingdom Viridiplantae; phylum Streptophyta; class Magnoliopsida; order Asterales; family Asteraceae; genus Tanacetum; species Tanacetum coccineum. The sequence goes on from BQNB010008454.1 coordinate 67,971, forward strand.
TAAATTTAAAATTTGAATGATATAAAAAACAACCCTACACTACAACACATCACCGTCTCCACAGTTTGTGAAAACGAAATTTTTGTTTTTGATGAAAAATTTACTGCACTTGGTTCCATAAGTTAATTCCTGTACAAATTGATGTCAAAACCTGAGATTTAACAACTCAATCATATGACTCAAAACTGACGCGAATTAATCTAAACAATTCATTTAACATGTTTGAATTTGGCTCAAAATCTAGATAAATTCCCCTACACTTATTGTTTGCAAAATACCTTTGATTGAAATTAAGACGAGGTTAAAGACAAACAAAACATGATTACAAGATAGTTCAAACATAATAAAACAAACGGTAAAGAATTAAAACACACATGGCACTCCTAATTACGGGAAAGTAAATTGGGTTGCCTCCCAAGAAATGCTTGTTTTTGTTCGAGTTATGAGCCTGACTCTATCCTTATTTAACAGATAAAGGGGAGGGTTCCTTTACACTTAAGTTCAAGTACGGGTGATAGTAATGGTACACACCATTATTGTGAGAAGGGGTCACATGTTGAAAAATTGGTTGTTGAATTATATGCTCCAAATGGTGTGTTTCTTTAATCCTAACATTCTTTAACTCTTTTGGCCTAACATGTAAATTAAGTCTCCTTCCAAGAAAAGAAACTTCTTTGGGTTCTAATTGCCAATCATCTTCTATCATCTCCCAATTTGAAATATCAACACCTAGGGATATACTTTTTCCTAATAAACCTGGTTTAAATCCATAATGTTTCTTGGGGTCGCTAATGCATGGGTGATAATAGCAATACATATCCTTACGGTGGAAAGATGCCACATGAGGTGAAGGCGGTGTATGAATGGTCAAATGGTCTACTTCCTTCATTCTAAAACTATCCGGACTAGGTGGTTTGATGGGTGGTTTGGGTCCTATTTCGTTTCCTAGACTTGCATCTAAGGATGGACAATTAGGTAAGGGTTGTGGTTGAGGCTCCAGTTAATCAAAAATAGGAATTTCCCTAGAACTAAGAGGAGTGTTGTGATTAAAGATCAAGCCTACTTCCTCAAGTTTTATTTCGTTCAAAGGTTCTACCTGTATCGGGGTCCCTAAATTCTCTTCTACTTCTTTCGGGCAAGTCACGGGCGGTGTGTATTCCTCAAATGATGGGAGGACTTGTGGGGTACTTTGTGGGTTTGAATTTTCCACCTTATCCAATGCTATACCTCTATGCATCTCAACTAAAACATCCTTATTTTCAAACAATCTTTTTGCTTGAGCCTTTAAATTTGCTACTTCTTGTTTAGAAATATTGTTTGGTGGGTTGTCCTATTCTTTTTGGCCTTGGGCGAAATTTTCTACGGCTTTCCATGCTTCTTCACCACTTAATTCCCTAAGGTTCCTGTCTGCTGTAAAGTCAAGGTCCATCCGGGTATAGTCGTCGACATAATCATAAAAGAATTGAGTAAGTGACCATAAATCGAGGCCATGATGAGGGACACTTTTGATTAAGTTTTTGAAACGAGTCCACGCATCGTAGATAGGTTCATCTTGATGTTGTTGGAACACCAAGGTATATCTTTAGAATGGGAAGGTTGTATTTCATGGGAGGTTTTGAAAGGGTGTGGTTGGTGGTCTTTCATACATCATGATAGTGAACGAAAGAGTGATTTACAAAACAAAGGGCATAAAGAAAAGATAGACTACAAGAAAGCTAATATGCGGAATTAAAATCTCACTTTAAAGGATTCAAGCTAGTAGAACTAAGTTAAATTATGATCAGAACTTAACTATTCCCCAGGCGGCGGCGCTAAAAATTTGATGCGGTCGTCGTTAGACTTCAACAATTAGTTTTACAACTCCCTAGGCAGAGCACCTAATCATTGTAGTAGTAGTATAGGCAAGACTCGGGAGGTTGTTATCGTTCACTCGAGGAATAGGTTAGGAAGGCTTGATCACAGTCTAACAGAATTCTAAGGGTTGAGGGAAGATTATTTTTGTATTTTTGTATTTTATGGAAAGCAAGTAAATCATGTATTTGAGAGGAGGTTTGGTTTTAGCTATTAACTAAATATATTCTACGCTACTGGTGATAACAATATAATAAAAGACTGTGTTTATTTATACTTTTGTATTAATTGTGATGTTTGAAGGCTAATACCTTCGGGTATTAGCCATTATTATGAAGATCTGAATGTTTGGTTTTGTTTATATCTTGATTTCTTAATTTATCGTTGTATGCTTGTTTATGTTTATCAATTTATACTTGTTTACGTGCTTTTGTATGCGACCTATCATTCAACTGAAATCAGTGATAACGGACCAAAGTAATCTAGAATGCCGAAAAAACTCTTCCATAAGAATTTATACATCTAGAATCATAGGATCACAAATATTGTCTTCTAAATTCGTGCTAAGGATACGCTTCTGGCTTAACTACTTAATCGGATATTGCCTTTGGTTTATTGAACATGTTGACTAGTACCACTTAAGCGTACAAAGAGCCCCACACAAACCCCTCAGCAACAACACCATAGGAGAAAAATAAGCCAACCGATACTGCCTCTTTAAAAAACCTTCCCAAGAAAAACCCGGAGGAAAAAACCTTGGAGGAGGAAAAAAGAGTACAACGGTCGGCGAGCACTCCACAACAAGATCAACCTTCAACCACCGTACCCAAGAACACTCATTAACCTGGACCACCATAATAGACATTGTGGAAAACTAGAAGGGGGTTGAATATTTTACCACTTTTTAAATTAATGTTATGCTTGTTTATAACAACTTAGATTCGACTTTTGTGTGATCTCGATATGTGCACAATATGAACAATACAAGTATGTATGTAAATAACAAGTAAATATGAAAGACAAGAGACAAGAGTTAGAAGGATCAAATCACAACACAAGGATTTATAATGGTTCGGTAACGAAGCACCTCTTTGCCCTACTTCACTCCTCGAGCACCAAACTCGAGAGTTATCTTCACTATGTCAGCAAACTCCTTTTAGGTAGAGAAAATCGATCACGACTTAGCTTACACCAATTTCTGACACTAAGCGACATGTCGAGTTCTAATCTTAGCTAGAACGAATCTATCACAACACAACACACCACTTCACAACAAATCACAACTTGGGTTCACTACACAACTTCTCTCTACTTCACAACTTCTCTTCACTTCACAACTTCACTTTGCTTCACAACTTCACTTCACCAATACACTACTACGATCACACCAATCTATCACTACTTACTAAGATCACCCCGATCTAACTATACTTACAATGATCACAACAATATACTAAATGTACACAATTACGATACACACCTTCTCAATATACACAAATGATTTACAAGATATAACACAACTACACAACTATACCAACTATACTATAACACTTCTTGATTTGATGATAAGAAGTATTCTTCTCTTGCACTTGAGGAATTGAGCTTGGATCACTTAGAAACAAAGTTTTATGATTAAATGATCAAAGGAATGAAAGGAGTATATAAACTGATTTAGAACAGAAAGAAAGTGTGTGCAAAAGGTGAGAAAATCAGTGGGGACTAGTCCAATATTAATAGGCAAGCTGTGACAAAAAGACATGTGGCCGGTCCCCTTAATTAGGGTGCCTGTCCCCTTAAAATTAAGGGGGTGACCCGTTATAATTAAGGCGGCCGCCCATGCCTGACTCTTCCTTTTTTGTCTTTTCTGGGGGAGGTGTTTTCTGGAACATTTCTAGCCGTTTTTGGGTAGAAAATTTGAATTCAAAATATTTATTTGAATAAAACATTTCTTTAAATCTAAAAATGTTTTGTAAAAGATATGAAAATATTTGTGTCATTTTTATAAAAAGTGTGAGTTTAAATAAAAAAAATCCTTTGATCATAAACTACATTAAGCATTTGTTTATTCATACCTTTAAGTGATTAAATTTTCAAAATAAAAATGTACTACTAATTACTTGTTTATAATTAATTTTTCATTAATTGTTTTTACATTTTGTGATTATCAAAACGTAGAGAGATCGAAAAATATTAACAATGTTTTTAGGCATTATTTCTATCAACAATCTCCTCCTTTTTGATGATTACAAAATCAAAACTTATTAAATGTAAAATTAATTTTAAACAAGTTTTTAGTGAGTTTTATTTCCATTTCTCCCCCTTTTTGTAGAATCAAAAAAGCTCCGCCGATTAGCATTAGTAAAAACGACGAAATAAATGCTCCCCCTTGATGTGTACTCCCCCTTGTTCGACGGCACCAAAGAATCGAGCTATGGTATCTTTGCTACAAAAACAAGTTAGACGAACAAGACAACCATTTCTAACATGTAGCAACTAGGAAACAAATATTTAAACATGATGATAAAGCTTAACAAGTGTCAAGTTATTTGTGTAAACTAACAATCACAAATATATATCAACTAGGCTTATCTTTTATGGATGTGAATAATACAATCAACCAAAAAGAAAACTAATTCATAATTAAAACATAAGACTAAAGGCCATTCATTAAACATAATAATTATGTATGACATACAATCATGCATACATCAAGTAGAAATAATATGCTTGAAGCATATTAGTACAACATATATAAAATTTAAACTACAAAGATCCTAGAATTCCATGGAACTTGCTTGTAAAAGGTTTGGTTGACAATTATTTGAAAATGGCTAAACATAGTGTATGTTTACTTTAGTAAAAGTGATGGTGGTGGTGGTGAGTTGGGTGGTGGAGGTTGTGAAAGCATGTATTCAATGTGAGAAAACATGCATTGGAGCTCATCTCTTAATCCAAGGATAAGAGTACGGTTGTGAATGCAACACAAACATGAGTCTCCATGTGCCTCAAGAAGGTTCCAAGGAATGACATGACCAAAGATAGGTGGAGAGGGTGATGGAGTAGCAAATTGGACATCAAGTGGGGTAATTGGTGAAAGGGTAAGAGTGGTGTCCATTGATGCATTTTCTTGAGTTGGAGGAGGTGGAGGAACTCTTGGAGGAGGGGATGTTGTTGAGTTCAAGTAACCATTTGTTGATGGTGATATAGATGAGGTTGGTGATTTGGGTGTGTAGTCAATAGAGGAAGAGGAAGTGCCTTTGGTTGATGGTGTTTTTGAGGGTGCATTAGGAGCACTAGGTGATGAGAGTTGATGCTTGGGTGATGGGGTTTTGGTGTCTTCTTGAGTTAAATCTACAAATATTTATTTTGGTGGAATGATGTTGATTTTTGGTCTTTTAGAAGTTTAGGAAATGGAAGCTCTAGTGGATGTCATGGTGGTTTATGGTGGTTGATAAAGGATGAAGAAGATGATGAAGTGGTGATATGCATTTGGAGGGAATTTATTAAAAGAGATTTGGTTGAAAATGGAATGAGTTTGAATTGGTTTAGAAATTTTCAAAATTTGTTCTAGCAATCTGGGTAAGGATAGCTGAGGCTAGGTAAAAGGTAGTCAAAAAGAAAAAAGAAACAGTAAAATCTGTGAACCAGATGGCCGGTCCCCTTAATTAATGGTTGGCCCCCTTATCTCTAAGGGGACCGCCCTTATGAATTAAGGGCCCCACACATCTGGTGTTTTTCAGATGACCAAAATTTTTATTTTTTGCAAAAATTTGTAAGAATGGTTATGTTTTGGTGGTTAATTTGCAGCAAGTCCCATGTGAACATATATATGTATAGAAACAAGTATATCATGCATGCATGCAATAATGAAATGTATGAGCTAATAATAATTAAAATCATATCACTTAACAATTAGAGGTTTAAAGCAAGCTTAACCTAGTTCAAGTTCTTTCGACTAAGTCGGATTGTCATCACATGATTAATTAAACATAAACAAAAACATTAACATAAGTTCACATAAAGTCTTAAACCGATAATTCTACCAAGCTAGTCATCACTCAACATCTTCACTTCTTTTTCTTGCCGAAGACTCCTCGCAATGCCTTTCTGAATGACTTGAATCCACCTCTAACCTCTTTATGGATCTCTTGTGATTGATTAAGCAATTCGGTTTGTCTCTCGAAGAGGAGATCATCACTTTGTTTGGAAGGAGAGGGAATTTTGTATTATTGCTAATTGAGTGGTATGAGAGAGTTTAGATAGGTAGTAGGAGATGGAGTACTAGAACGAGAAGCACCACCATCCTCATCATCATCTTTATGACGAGATGATGAACCAAGGTTATTATGGGCGGAAGTTGATAAGACGGAGTGACGGGCTTTTCCATGATCACTTCGGGGTCGATGAGTTTGTTTTAGAGCGAGTAGGCGCATGACATGATCAACGACATTATAAATTCCATTTTCAAGATGAGGGTAAAGTTCCATAACATTTCGAAAGAAACGTGTCAAGAACATACCATAAGGAAGATGGGCTTTGGGAGTTGCTCGTGCACTTTCAATTATTTTGACAAAGAAAAAGGCAAGATTATATTGTTGCTCGGATAGAATACAATATAATATATAAGCAAGGCAAGCCGGGAGATGGTCTCGGTGTCCTCCTAATCCGAACACATTTTCATAAATGAGTTCGTTTCATCTCTTCAAATCACGTCTAAGCGCTTTGGTTAGAACTTGATTTGGTGAAAGAATGACGTTTTTGTTTTTGATTTTGCGGTTAGAGTCAACACGTTGAAATTGAAGAAAATGATTAATTTCTTCAGGAGTAGGAAGATCGGTATGATATGTTCCTTCAGTGTCTTGGGAGTATGCAAGAGCACCAAGATCCCATTCATTTGTGAAGACGGCTTGGCCATCAAATGGAATTTTAAGAATTTGTCCGAATTGTTGAGGAGAGAGAGTGATGAATTCGTTTTGAATCATGAAGGAAATAACTCCGGAGTCATCCCTTTGGAGGGTGAATTGACTATAAAAGTCCAGAACGAATCAAGGAATAATTGGCTCATTTATTTCATAGAGAAAATTAAGACAAATGTTAGAAAAGCAACGATCGATATGATCAGAGGTGTAGTAAAGTTGATCAACAACTCTACCCTCATGAATACATCGATTTTCGATGGGTTTGTAGAAATGAGCAAATAGAAGGAGAGATATCGGGTGTTTGGGAAACTTTGGGAATATAAGAACAGATAAGAGAGGTGTCACTAATGGTTGCTCGAGGCATGATTATCACCTAAACAATATATCAACAAAATAAAGTGTTACAAAAAAATAAGTGAAATAAAGTTTTGAATAATGACAAATGTGGGACAAGAAGCACTTCGACTCTAAAGAAAAAAATCTAAGAAGTGATCCATATGTTCCTTAATTTATTTTTGACTTAGTCGAAGAGTATATATTAGTTATATATTTAAACATCAAGATAATAACCCAAACACCCTCTTGTTAATACAAGACTTGACTAAAATTGTCAAAAAATATACTTTATGTTGTATATTTTGTTGACAAATATTAGTTCATCATTTCTGACTTGGTGAGAGTTAAATGGTGTTTGTTTTGACTCAACACTATGTTTTAAAACATTAAACCAAACGCCCCTTTATTTTACACTTTTTATAAGATGTATCAATATATATATGAATTATATATCTTGATGACTTACATAAGTTAGTTATATGATTATACAAGTGACAAAACTATAGTGATGGTCATTTCGACTCTAAGAATTGATCCTAAGAAACGAACCAAACACCCCTTTATTTTTGTAAGAATTTATTCATTGATTCGAAAAATAGGCGTTTAGATATGTATGTTTCGATAGACAATGTATGATTGTTTTAACATATTTTTGGCATGAATCAACAATGTATAGACTTTTGTTTTGAAATTTCTTAGTTTTTTTTAAATTGAAAAATATGTATATATGTTTATAAAATTTTTGAACCAAAAAATTTATGACTCAATTTTATTGAATGTATTGAATTCCTATGACTACGGGAATCATTTTAGTTATGTATTTTCTAGACCTAATCGAATAACAAATAATAACTATGAAAAATACCCAATTTTGATTAAAAGCAAAATTGGATGAAATTGAAAAGAAAAGTATAGGAAATCTTACAATATGTGTTGTTAATCAAGTTGTAGGTGTTTGCCCCTTGCGAATTTGGATCGAATAGGTGTTTAAAGGTTTGAATTATGGTGGTTTTATGTTGTGGGTTTCATCACAGCAGGAAAGAGGGAGAGAGAGATGAAGAAAATGGTGTTTGGATTTGGGTTGTTTGGCGAATTTAATGGCCGGTCCCCATAATTATTAAGGGGGCCGCCCACTTTAAAACGGCCGGTCCCCTTAATTTTAAGAGGGCCGACTATCTGAAAAAAATTGTTTTTTGATTTTGACTAGTTTTTATAAATATACAATGATCAAAATACGTCGGGAGGTACTAGTAATACTCTAGTCGTCGAAGGAATGAGGTTGAAGACGAGAGAAAAAATACTTGACATTTTTTAATTAACTTTTCGTCAAGTTAAATAAACTTAAATAATTTCCAATGAAATAATTAGGTTGTCAAGATCTTTGGATTGAGAGATGGTTTAGAAATGATTGACAAAATTTAATTGACATTTTTGTTAACCTTTCGTTAATTAAAAGTACTTTGATTACTCCGGATGAACTAATAAAGTTGTAAAGCCGAGAGAGGATTTACTAAGGATTTAGTGATGTTTTCAATTAACTTCTAGTCAATTGAGTAAATTAATTATCTTGGATGAAATAAATAATTGTCACAATTTAGCATTTTTAAGAGATGATAAATATATGACGATAGAATGATTGAATGAAGTTAACGCTTCATGAGAGGATTTTGATAGACGTGGTTTATTGTAGACGTGTAGATGATGCGGACGTCGTAGTCGAAAGAAGTTTGTTTCATCCATAGTGATTTTGATGTCATGCCTTTCCGTCGTAAAATCAAAAACTAATCCTACTTCTATGTTAATGATTACCCACTAACTCACTTTTCTTCATCTACGTGAGTTCGCTACTAGTGGACATAGAAGATTTCCATTTTATAGATGTACGTAGAGGATTCTAATTCAACTACGTGAGAGACGAGTTCATAATGAGCAAAATCTCTTAATTCTAGATAGCCAAGAAATGGCATTTCTAGTGACTATACTATTTCCCTTAAGTTCTACTAATTATAACTTATTTGTTTAGCATATACCCCATGTAGCATAATAATATATAGTCATTTGACATTTAACACATAATCTAAATTCTAAGAAGTTTGGAAAGGATACATACCTTTGCTTACAATGTGTTTACTTCAACATCTTCAAGTAAGTAAGCTTTGAAGGAGAAATCTTTTGGAAAACCCATCATAAGATTTTAAGAATGTATTTGCTCGTTGGATTCCAAGAAATGTTAATGAACGACTCTACTCGAATGTTGTAACGACTCAACCACTTAGAGCCGAATGTCTCACGGGTCTAAAGTAGTTAGTCCCGAACATATTTTGCATATGTTCCATTTGATTCAGATACATATAAGGTGGACATATTCTCCACAGAGAGAAGTTTGGTTGTTGTGAATAATTCCACATTGAATGATTATTATTGGGGTGATTTTGTCTAACTTGATCTCTCCTAGGTTGTGGTGTTTTAGACCGAGGGTGAAATTATTAGTTCTTTTTGGAGGTGGAGTCTTAGGTCTTGTTTTAGGCTTAGTGAAGCCAACTTCGGGTTTTAAAGAAGGTTTATAAAAAACGTTTCACTTCGTCTTCGCTTGCAATGGGTATTTTAGTATTGTTTATAAGCATAAATTTTGGTCTTGGGCTTGAGATTAATTCTGCAACTTTTTCTTTAGACTCAACCTCTTGTGATTTAACAAAATTTACTTGTTTAGACTCACTAGTTGATCCTTTGGTAAAATTAAATCCTAGGACGGATTTATCATAGTAAGGTTTTTGAAGATTTAACATTTTCTAAAGCGATTTACTACTATTATTAAATTGATTAAGCTTAGAAATTTCTTCCTTAAGTTTTTCATTTTCAAATCTAAGGTCTTGACATGTTTTATATTTTTCATTGACCTCTTTACCTTTTTCTATTTTTGATAGTTTATTTTTTAGTTCTAGTACTTCATTTTTTTAATTTGTTTTAGGGATTTATTTTTAGCCATGACTTTTAGACCTATTTTGCATAGTCGATTATATTCATTATCTAAGTCTTTTTCATCTATCAATGATTGGTCATCACTAAAGAACTCGATTTCGGAAAGTACCTCATTAGAAGCTTTAGCCATAAGACATTTTTCGTCTTTAGTCTTTTCTTCTTCATCTTCGTCGCTATCACTCCATGATCCTCCAACAAAGGCTCTTTGATTATAACTTCTTGATATTTTTGGACACTCTCCGATGAGGTGATTTGAATCCCCACATTTAAAGCATTTTCTTTCGCCTTTGCCATTTTTGTCGTCTTTACTTCTTTGAGATACCTTTCTTTCATCATGTGGTTATCTTACGAATCTTCCTCGTCTTTTGAAAAATTTCTTGAAGTCTCTCACGGCCATGGCATTTTCTTCGTCTTCACAATCGGAAGTCGAACTATCTTCATCACTTGATTCCTTTTTGGCTTTCAAGACAAGAGATCTATTTTGTTCTCTTTTGCCTTTGACCATTTTGGAATCATTTTTAATTATTACTTCATAAACATTCAAGTTTCCAATATGTTCATCAAGCGATAGAGATGTTAAATCCTTTGATTCTTCAATAGCCGTAACCTTTGCGTGCCATTTAGGATGAAGTGCCCTAAGAAATTTCCTAACATAATTCTTGCTAGAAAAACCTTCATCAAGTGCTTTTAGACTAGTAATAATAGTGTTAAATCTAGCAAAAGCATTATCTATCGATTCCTCTTCCGGAATCGTAAATTGTTCATATTGTTGAACAAGAAGATCTATTTTATTATCTTTGACTTGACTATTACCTTGGTGAGTGATTAATAAAGTATCCCAAATTTCTTTTGCGGTTTTACACATGAAAATTCTTTCGTATTCTTTACGTGGTAAAGCATTATAAATCACCATTTTAGCTTCATTATTTTTTGCAAGTTTCTTTTTAAGATCATCGTTTTGTTTATCAAAAGATACAGTTTCATCCTTTTTAGTTTCGGGATTATATTGAATAGGAGGAAAATCACCATGGGTAATAACATGCCAAAGATCTAGATCTTTTGATTTCACATAAGTTTCGAATCTATTTTTCCAATAAATAAATCCATCACTTTCAAATAGTGGTGGTCTTTGCATAGATTGCCCTTCTAAATATTTTTCCGATTCCATAGATCGATTCAAGTTTTAAAATACAGTTTATTTTAAAAATCTTGTTTGACGTGGCTCCTGATACCAATTGTGGAAAACTAGAAGGGGGGTTGAATAGTTTACCGCTTTTTAAATTAATGTTATGCTTGTTTATAAAAATTTAGATTCGACTTTTGTGTGATCTCAATATGTGCACAATATGAACAATACAAGTATGTAAGTAAATGACAAGTAAATATGAAAGACAAGAGATAAGAGTTAGAAGGATCAAACCACAACACAAGGATTTATAGTGGTTCAGTAACGAAGCACCTCTTCGCCTTACTCCACTCCCCGAGCACCAAACTCGAGAGTTATCTTTACTATGTCAACAAACTCCTTTTAGGCGGAGAAAACCGTACACGACTTAGCTTACACCAATTTCTGACACTAAGCGAAATGTCGAGTTCTAATCTTAGCTAGAACCAATCTATCACAACACAACACACCACTTCACAACAAATCACAACTTGGGTTCACTACGCAACTTCTCTTTACTTCACAACTTATCTTCACTTCACAACTTCACTTTGCTTTACAACTTCACTTAACCAAGACACTACTACGATCACACCAATCTATCACTACTTACTAAGATCACCCTGATCTAACTATACTTACAATGATCACAACAATCTACTTATTGTACACAACTATGATACACACCTTCTCAATATACACAAATGATTTACAAGATATAAAACAACTACACAACTATACCAACTATACTATAACACTTCTTGATTTGATAAAAATACGTATTCTTCTCTTGCACATGAGGAATTGAGCTTGGATCACTTAGAAACAAAGTTTTATGATTAAATGATCAAAGGAATGAAAGGAGTATATAAACTGATTTAGAACAGAAAGAAAGTGTGTGCAAAAGGTGAGAAAATCAGTTGGGAATAGTCCAGTATTTATAGGCAAGCTGTGACAAAAAGACCCGTGGTCGGTTTCCTAAATTAGGGTGCCGGTCCCCTTAAAATTAAGGGGGCTGCCCGTTATAATTAAGGGGGCCACCCATGCCTGACGCTCTTTTTTTTGTCTTTTCTGGAACATTTCTAGCCGTTTTTGGGTAGAAAATTTGAATTCAAAATATTTATTTGAGTAAAACATTTCTTTTAAATCTAAAAATGTTTTGTAAAAGATATAAAATGTTTGTATCATTTTTATAAAAAGTGTGAGTTTAAATAAAAAAATCATTTGATCATAAACTACATTAAGCATTTGTTTATTCATACCTTTAAGTGATTAAATTTTTGAAATGAAAATTTACTACTAATTACTTGTTTATAATTAATTTTTCATTAATTGTTTTTACATTTTGTGATTATCAAAACGTAGAGAGATCGAAAAATATTAACAACGTTTTTGGGTATTATTTCTATCAACAGATATTGTGAATATTTCATTGTAGAAATTATGATGTACTAAAGGTTAGTTACATGTTTGTTAGACCTTAGACAAGTGCAAAATTACAAAAGGAATATATTCAAATTTTATGACCACAGACGAATCTACCTAAATCAAAGACGGATCTCCCTTATGGAGGATCCGTAGGTCGCAAAGTTGTCTAAAAATAGACAGAACATGATTTCCCTTAAGTTGGGCGATGGTGTTAACTTTTTAGTAATGGTAGAAGCTTATATATGTTATAAGGGTTCTTGGTTTGAACTTTCGGATTCGACGTCCAAGTTTTGAGCGTAACATGGAAGTTGTCGTGAATTTCCCCGATGGAATTTCAACGATGTCAATCCTACTAGGAGTGTGTTAGATTTTAGCATATTTTTGACAATTGCTAATAACACAACCATTATGAACATTTAGACATAACAAATCATCGTCAATACAAGTGTGAATTGCAATTCGATGATTATTCTTTTCGTCTTAAGATCGATTTCGTAATTTCATGTAATAACTAAAAATAGTTAAACATGTAGACTCTGAAAATATCTATGGTCTTTTTATTGATATTTTTGTTATCTAGATAAATTCTAATCTTGACTCCATGTTTATATTTCGAACATTTGTAATTGGATAGAATAATGAGATTAATTATCATTTGAATAAGAATCATCTTTATATTCGAAGTCCACTTACGATCACTTATAGAAAGAAATCAAAATAATAGTTTATAGAATATGTTTCATAATTTCTAATCATAATCTTAGATAATTGAACTGTTCTCGTTTTAAATACTTTGTTAAAAATAATGTTATGCTTATTTGGTATAGAGAGAAAAAGTTACAACAAAAAGTGAATTTGAGTATTGATTTGTGCTTTTGAATTGTATGAGCAAAGTTACATATATTGTGCATTTGCTCGTGTTTGTTTTTTCAGAAATGACAACTTTACCAAATACATTGCAAGGTGAATTACTTGAATATCTCGGATGAAACATCCAAGTCGTCAATTGGTATGTGTTTAACTACACATACCTTTTACCTTTAAAAACAAGTTAAAATAACCAAAAACGGACTTAAAATGCCAAATATATGCTTGTTTTGCTAATTGTGTTGTGCAGGAACGGAAATCTAAGAAAAGGACGAAAAACGAAGCCAAAACGACAAAACCGGACACGGAATGGAAAAGCGTGGAAAAGACAAAGTCAAGACAAAGCCCAAGTGTGAAAAAGTCAACCAAAGTCAACCCCGACAAATCCAAAGTCAAAAAGTGAAGAAAAATAAGTTTAGGGGCCAAAATTGCCAAGTCCCTAACTTATTTAATGAAGAATATGAAGAAAATGCTTGTGAGGGACTCATGCTGCCATTTTCCCAAAGTATTAACCACAAGGGTCATTCCTGCCAACACTCCAAAGCTATAACCCAAAAGGACTTAACTTGCAATACACTATATAACACTTAGGGGGTGTTTCTGCCAAAATTCCAAACGTTTATAAACACAAGGACGAAATTTGCAAGGACGTCTATAACCATGGGGGACCAATTGTGAAAAACCCCCAAACCCTCACCCCGTTTTTGAAGTACTGTACATCTTCTTGATTCATTTCCCGCCAAACTTATAAACCCCAAACCTGTCCCTTTCCACCTCGTTGACCTCCCCATGTCCCTCCAAACCCTTCACTCTCTTAAGCCCCACCCCCACATGGGCTGTTATCCAAGCTGGCAATCCCAAATCACCTTATTGGCCAAGAACAATCAAGGGTTTTGATGAATTTGTGTGGGCAGCAAGCATAACTAAGGGCCATGATTAACTTGTGTTTACACACACACAACAAACACAAGACGGGTTTTGTGTCTACAAAGAAGCACACAAGGAAGAGGACAAGAAGAGAAGACAAAAGTCCAAACCTTAGCTCTTCTATATAAAAAGCTTGTAAGCCATTGTGGCAAAGTGTGTAGTTTTTAGCTCAGTTTAGTTTTTAACTTAATTTACTTTGATGTACTTGTATTTTTTTTAATGAAAATTCAGTTTGCTTTTCACATTGTGTTCTAAGTTACTTGTACTTCTTTGAAAATCATATAAGCTCTTAATATAAGCCATCTTTAACCTGTTTTTAAACCTTTATACAAAAATTTAAGAAAAATTCAAAAGAAAAAAAAGTTACTGTGTGATTAAGCTAAGGATGAATGAGCAAACTTGGATGGCTCATTGGGTGCTTAGTATAGCTTATTTATAAGCTTGGGTAGGTTTTAGAGCTTATTTAGGTTCACATAATCCTGTTTTGAGCAAGGATCAAGGTATACTCCTTTTTAAATTTTTGCTTAAAATTACTGTAGCATTGCTTATTTTTAGCTTATTGATGACTTTTTGTGCTTATATGTGTTTAGTTATGCTTAAGAATGCCTTTTAGTTGCTCTTGTATCATTTACTTGTCAATTGCCTAAAAACTGTCTAGTTAGCTTATTTCTACTGTTAGCTTTTGAGCTTCTTTTTCAAGTGCTTATTTGTTTTTGCTTCTCACTTTTTATCATTTAATATTGCATGATTAGTAGTTGTCTTTAAAATTTTGAGCTTAAATCAGTTTCTATTAGTTTTAAAATCCGTTTTTAAATTATAAAGGGGTGTTTGGTATAAGCCCAAAATGGGTCAAAATGGCAAGGTTATGGGTTGGTGTCACTTGGCCAACTTTGGCTTAAGTCATTAAGCTCTTTTAAGTCTGTTTTCCAAAAAATTTAAGTCCAAAAAGTGTTTTTCAAGTTTTCTAAGTTGTTTCTTAAAACTGTTGGTTTTAAAAGAAGCTCAAAGAGCTTATTTGGATAAGCTTTAGTAAACCTAAGTTGTAGTGCTATTTTGATGTCATTTGTGTGTGCCAAAACCAACTAGCCAAAGCCTTAGGGGTTCCTTGTGTTTTGCACAAATTCTGTCAACATTTTTTTAAAGTTTTTCAAAAGCCAAATTGCCTATTTCTTTTTGCAAAAATCAGCAGCTTTAAAGTGTTTTTAGAAGCTTAAAATTTGAGCATAAGCTCACCTTAAGCTATGCTCAATCTGTCTTAACTTTATTTTTCATTTTGAGCTTATTTGACAGCTTATTTTAAGCTGTCAAATTAAGCCCTTTTTTTTAGTAAATTTGCCCTGGTGCTAAGGGCTTGTCTTTAAGCCCACTGTTCTAGCTTATTAGGGGACTTTAGCTCAAGCTTTTGGCTTTTCTAGAAAGCCAATAAGCTCTTTTATAAGCCCCTTTAGTTGTAGACTTTAGCTTGGCCTCTAGGTAGCTTAAATTTAAGCTCAAATTAGGCTTTTGATTATTATTTTTTTGCATAGTGTAGGAAATTGCTTATTTTCTTTTTTCCAGCTTATTAGGTGCTTACTAATGGTTGAATTTAGCTCTTACTTGCTTATTAGGATTGCTAGTGGCCTATGTTTGCTTATTGTTAACTTTCCTTGCTTATTGTGTGTTAACAGTCATTAAGTAAAGCCACTTAAGCCTTTAAGTTCAACTTAAGCTTTCTGTCCAAACAAAAAACCCTTTTTCCAGCTTATTTATAAGCATTCTTAAAAAGTCGTAGTTATAAAAAATAATAAGCTCAAGGTGCTTATTAAGTTTGGTTAAAAAGTTTTTCAAAAAAAAAGAAGGGAGATAAGAGGAAACCCGGGTGAGCAAGACTCGAACCCGGGTCTCAACCCTCAATACACCCTCCTTTTATAACACCTCTTACCGCTGTGCCCTTGGGTCTTTTCTGTTAGACCCTTGGGCACCTTGGTATTTAAGGGTGTTTTTGCCCATATAGTTATAAGCTCGTTTGAGCTTATTTTCGGCTTATTTATAAGCTGAATATCGGGTTTCTTATTTTTCTTAGGATAGTCGTAGGATAAAGTAATTTTAGTAATTTTTTCAGAATTTTTAAAAATAGTTTAGTATTTTTTATAATTTAATTTCGTTAAAAGTTTTAAAAATTCATAAAAAATACAAAAATTATCAAAAAAATATTTTTCTTTTTTAGGAAATTTTCTTTGGTCATATTTTACGTAGGAAAAATAGAAAAACTTTCGTAGGGTTAATTTTGCAAACTTTTGATTTTTAAAGAACGGGTCTCGGGTACGGTTCTTGACTTGACTCGTTTTTGGGTCAAACGACCTCCGTTTTTAGTCTAGTTTTTTTAAACTTCGTTATTTGTCATTTAGGATCTATTTTAGCTTTTAATTTTGTTTTAGGGTTTAATTTGCAAAATTTAGGTTTTTGACCCTCGTTTTTCGTATCCATTTTAGGATTTAAGTTATTTAGCTTTCATTTTTAGGTTTTTCTCAATCGTTTTTGCTTGTTATTGATTAATTTAGCTTTCTACACTCCCAAATCATTACTCTCATTCAAACTCTAATCTTCCGACTGTATCGATTCTCCAGCACAGCCTCGTTGGGGATAAACGACCCGGGGACATTCTATACTACTTCCCGGTTTTATTGATTGTGTTTGGATTATACTTACTATATATATTTTATATTCTATTATATATATTATATATATAAAAAGGTGTAGTTTAGCTCAAATCATCAATCCTACTTTGACGTGCATTTTAAACAAGTTATTATTAATAATAGGAACACACCTATTGGACATGTAGACTCACTATAACATTACCTTTTTTACAGTTCTCATGATTTTCTTGTTAATTCGGACTATTAATGAAGAACATTGTCACCTCTTAAACCAATCGTTACACCCATATAGCCTTAGCCTACCTTGTGTGTACTCCTATTTAGTACATTATTGTGTTTAACCCAAGTTAATTATTGAGTACATGGTTGCTAAGGCCATGATCCTTGTAAAATGACAGTTTTAGGATAGATTGGGATTCAGTGTGAGTATTTTATTTCGCGTGAATAATATGTGAAGAAAAGTTAAGTCAATACCCTATAATGTTTGTGAAATGGTTCTACCGTGATAAATTTATCCCCCACAACAAATCGGTTCCATTAGTGTAGGATTGTACATATCGAGCATCAGTAAAAGTCTCAAGTGTTAAGGGTACGTATTATAGAAAAACCCCAGGTTATGTCTATATGTTATATAAAAAAATGCGAAAATAAAAAGAAAGAGATGATGTAGAATTGTGTAGATTTTGTAGATCTTCGTCGAGACCCTTGCTTAGAAACCAACCAGAAGTGTATCGTTAATAAATTAGCTAACCCTTCCACTCCAAAATTTACACCCAAAGCCCACCCAAATGTATCTTAATCCGTTTTCAATTTCCATTATATTTATCTTTACACCTATAACACCCCACAACCCTTATAAAAATAGCTCTTAGATAGTAATGAATAATACCTGCACCTAGCTGTGAGTTTGATCCTTTACAAGCCTATGGTAATTTATATGCTATGATAGTAAATGAAATGTTTTGATTTTTTCGTTTTCCCCTTATATGTTATAATTTGATTATAGCATATCGAGTTAAAGAGAGTAATTCCCCATACACACTTATTGTGACGGTGCTATGTAATACTTCCATGGCTATTTAATTATAAAACAAGGTCTAGAAAGTTTTGTTTTAAAAATATTTTTAAAGAGTATGTAAAATGACGCCCATCATATTGTTATTGTTCTAGATAAAAGCATTTGCTTGAGGACAAGCAATCCCATTTGTATGGTGGTAATTTGATGAGGTGTCATTTTATACACTTTTCGGGGTCGTTTAACCCCCTAAATCGTGCATTTATGCCCAAAATAGGCACTTAATCGTTCATTTTCAGGTATTTCTCATTTAGAGGGCATTTGGAAGAATTACACGTAACTTGGGCTCATTTGGAGAAGAAACGGACAAGACTATGGACCTATACCAACATTGATCAAGAATTTATGTACACTGGCTGGAGACGGCGTCACAGATACAACGTGACACCGTCACCACGAAGATCAAGACGGCGTCACATGATTCCAAGACGACGTTAGAGCATCTGACCCAACCTATTATCTAGAATATTCTCTTTCATGACGGCGTCACGATTAAATCGCGACGCTGTCACAACGTTTTTCCTATATATACAAACCCGAATTTAGGGTTTTGAGTGTGTAACTTTAGAATAAAAAGAGGGTACGAACCCTAGTTCGTTTAGCAGCTGCTAGGGACGAATTTAAGGCCTAAAAACCCTATTTTACTTCCTCCAACTCATGTTTTAATCAAGTAAGGTTTATTTAATCATTCAATATATCTATGTGTTGTTTGATCTATCTATGCTCTTGCTTTATCTTTAATATGCTTGGCTAAACCTTCTATTGTGTTTATTTATGATTGTATGAAACCTAGAATGTAGATCTTAGTGGTGTTGCTTCTTGTGATGGATGTGCATGTTAGGCTCTAGAAAACCAGCTTTTGTCTGTATTGCTGTTGATATGTCTAGGGAAACATGATTGTGTAGAAAGGATACCATCGGGTAACAGTCTTCATACTACCTTGCCCCCTAATATGGTTGATCCACTTTTAATATATTTCACATGCACTTAGTGTACTCCTAGGGCCACTGTAATATGTCTCATACTACCTTAGCATATGCGTTGCCTCTACGGAATACTAAGTAGATGGCGGTTGTGTAATTCGTTCATGACTTAGGAAATAGTTACACAGATCATCACAAGTGGTGACACGGCAACATACTATTAATAAACAATCTAGGTAGTAATACATTATTAAATAAACACGTCTTTTAACTTATTGTTATCACCAGTAGCTAGAATATATTCTAGTTTGAATAGCTAAAACCAACCACCTCTCCAATTATATGATTTACTTATTTTTTATAAAATACAAAAATACAAAATTAATCTTCCCTCAACCCTTAGAATTATGTTAGACTGTGATCAAGCCTTCCAAACCTATTCCCCGAGTGAACGATAACAACCCCCCGAGTCTTGCCTATACTACTACTACAACGATTAGGTGCTCTGCCTAGGGAGTTGTAAAATTTCTTGTTAAGAATCTATGATGACGCATCTATCTAATTTGCAGCTAATTATTGAACATCGTGGACTCGCAGACTGACAAAGCTCCCGTGTATGATTCTGACAGATCAGCTAAGGTACACCATTATGACAATTGCTATAATAATGAAATATTCAATATGTTCACTTAAGAGGAGCAGTATACTAAGCTACTCAAGCCCTTTCCTGAACCATACCAAGTACAACAGAATGATAGTAATGTTATTTCTAAGTTTTTCATATGTTTGTGAACAAAGTGGGGGAGACAGTAGATTTTACATCCTGCAACGTTAGCACTCGTGCTTATTTGTGAAGTCATTACATAATAATTATGTGCTCACTAATTTGAAGTTGAGAAATTCAACACTGTCAAATCGCATAGTTTAGATAAACTAATTCAGATTTTACCACTAATCTTGCTAGATATAAAAATCAAGAAAATGTTTTGAATTAGTCCACGAAAAAATATGGACAAACTTAGAAAAGGTGTTATCAAAAGTTTGTTTATCAAGAGCAATGTCTTACTAAAAAGATAAATGCACTTCATTTAATTCTGAAAACAAATAGCGACTTTTAAGCAAGGAAATTCAATAGTAACTACCAGACTTATCAAAAAGTAAAGAGCCAAATGTTTCTTCTCTTCAAGAAGAAAAGAAAAGGTAGAAGTCTGATTTCAAAATACGCAAAGACGAGCTTCTTGATAAACAAATTCAACTTGAGAATAAGATAAATGAATTAAATAATATTTTGGTTAAAACGGGTTAATCGATTCAAACGACGCACATGCTTTCAATCGATTCAAACGACAAAGTTCTATTAGAAAAGTATGATCCCTCCATGCTTTTGTATGATTCATAGGATTTAACACATGAACTATGCTCAATGAGAGACTGCATAAAAATGACCAATTAAATCAAAGAAATAAAACCAGCATATTAATACAAATGATTAATCATCATTCGAGGGTTTATTGTTCTCAACTTCATATTCACTTTGAAGAGTTGTATTTTTCCAAATTACGTCAAAACTGGCTAATTTTTCTAAATCAATTTCAATACCAAAATGAAGAGTTTTCGATGATACTACACCAGGTGTTGCAAAGAAATTTCTAAATGATGTAAAAGCACGCATTGTTACTCTTCAACGAGTTGTCAAACAAAAAATGACGTTAAATAAATATAGCATATTATGTCTATCAAGTGCTCATCAAGAGAATCATAAAATTATAAAAGAATGAATTTTACCTATCGTTAACCAGTTGATGGCTAGAGTTGCAAAATTTCAAAATACAATTCTGAAAGAAGCCGCCAAAGTTTTAGCGAGACTATCAAATCTCATGCAGAAGAAGCTGATGAATCTCTTACTAAGCACAAAGCATTGGAATTGGAAATTAAGCGTCTCTTGAGAGCAGTTGTCAGTCAGGATATTATATCTATTGTGCAAAGTAATTCTGTTATAGATACATTAAATCTCCAAACTGAGCTTGAACGTACGAAAGAACGATTTGAAAATATATCATTAATAATGAGAAAGAATATTCTAAAACTTGGAATGTTGGTACAAAAATGGAAGAATGCAAGTAGAAAAAATTTTGATGATGATAGCTTATAATGACAGGCAACAAAGGATCGAACGGTTTGTCAAGCCATTTTTGTTATTTTAGATGTTGTGGAGATCAAAAGTTGATAAAAAGTAATGAATAACTCCCTAGTTTATAAAATACCCTTGATCCTCTACTCAGAAACTATATAATGAGAACGTCAGAAGGCCATAGCCTAGGAGCAATACAAAAAAAAGATAGGATCCCTTCTGCGTCCAAGAGTAGTTGCATTAAGAATAAAGAAGTTTAAGTAGAAGAACACCCTAGGAATTTACTACTTTCTAAGAATAAGAAACATATGTCATCTGAATGTAATAACGTTAAGCTTGCTATTTGGAATGATAAATCTGAAGTAGTTTATGCTATGTGTAAGCAATGTTTAATTACTGGTAATCATGATGTATGTGTGCTTAATTATGTAAATGGCATGAATTCTCTTAGTAAGAAACAAAAGCCAAAAGTTCCAAACATTGCAAATCAAACGAAACTCAAGCCACAAGTCAAGAAACCTAAGAAAGTAGGGTCTAACGAAAGACTTGATTCACCTAAGCCTAGTAAACCTAGATCTTGCCTTAGGTGGTCACCAACTAGAAGAATTTTTGACCTTAAAGGAAAAATAATTGCAGCCAGCGAATCTGAGTGTTAGTATGACATCTCTAATGGTGATAATGCATGTACTTC